>JABUQX010084993.1:0-7500 GCA_015478945.1 Trachelipus rathkii | reverse complement strand
ACAAACTTGTTAACATGATTGTACTTAGTCATGCAAATTATGAAGACCGAATATCGCACGATTATGTTAAGAGAGGGGTTTTTAGTTTACTGGAATTTCTGTCCAAGCCAGGTTACATGTATACATAAAAGGATTGTTAACACCTAGTGGGAGAAGGTTAAGGATTAGCAACACTTTGTAATACAAAATTTAAGTGCTGTGCATATATAGTAAGAAAAAGTACGGTGTATACCAAAGAAATTTGTTAATGATATTTTTTACAATTATATAATGTTTAAAGGATATTAAAAAAGCTTTACTTACTAAATACTCCCTCTTTATAACCAAAAAAGGAATAGAGAAAGTAAAATCTATATTAATTTGTTCGGTTAATATTATACTTAAGTTAGTGTATATAGCATCTATTGGGATTAATTGGAGGTTAAATTGGATGGACTAATTATTGAATCATTCATTGGAGGAGGAGAAATTTCTAAAAGAAGAAAGAAAATAAACGAATGACTGGTGAAAATTCGAATACTTTCTTTTGGGAACTGTCTTTTATCAAATATTATTTAATATTAATATTTTTATTATTATTTGTTATTATATTCTTATTGTTATGATTATTATTATATAATCATGATTTTTGTTCTTATTTATTATTATAAATTTGATATCTATATCTTTGTTAAAATACCCGTATCGTCATGATTTATATCGAATATCACTATAATCTCTTGTTTGTAGATAGTTTAATTAATATTAATTTCGTTTTAAAGGTTTTATATTATTATTTATTCTTAAATTAGTTATTTGATTGTTCTCTGCTTTCTTATAAATTGTTTAGGCATGCTAAGCCAAACCGTCCGCGCTGCATTTAAGAAGAATGAGATTCGTCAAAATACAGGAAATAAATTCCTGATTAATTGATCCTCGCCTTTGTTTAAATGTTTGTATTTGTGCTAATATATGAGTGAAGCTTGTAACTGAAATACCACTATTAGATAAGTAGCACTAACAATTCAAAAAAAGTGCCACATCAGCAGTAGCATACAAGCATTTCAACAACAGCACCAGCAATAGCAACATCAAAAATCTAAGAAATATCACTGAAAAAAGTTACAATGATGTCCTCAGAAAAACTATAAGTGGTGTAAACTAGGAATTGCTTACCGTCAAGTCATTTTCGATGATGAACAGTAGCAGTAACATGGATGAATGCTAATAAAGCTCTTGAGATAAAAATATAATAATAATAATAATAAATAATAATAATAATAATAATAATAATAATAATAATAATATAATAATAATAATAATAATAATAATAATAATAATATAATAATAATAATAAGAAACAATATAATAATTTGATATATCGAACTGTCTGTTTAAATAAAGTTTTCAAAGAAGTTCGCGAAAAAAAAAATAAAAAAATTAAATAAGAAATGAAAATAGAGAGAATTAAAAAATAAATAAATAAACTAATTTAATGCAATTTGCAATAAAAAGAAAGTAGTTGCGTATTGAATATGATATAATCTCCATTTCTAAATTCTTCAAAAAAATAAATAAAATAAATGTAGAATAAAAATAATTTTTTGAACGGGTAGGGAGATAGGAGGGTAGATTTTTTTTTTAATGAAATCTATTTTTTTCCCTAAATTCTTTTATATCTGCACCTATGCACATGCTTTTAAGCATAATCTAAGTAATAAGTTATATGCACCATGCTAT
Source organism: Trachelipus rathkii (assembly GCA_015478945.1). NCBI lineage: Eukaryota > Metazoa > Arthropoda > Malacostraca > Isopoda > Trachelipodidae > Trachelipus > Trachelipus rathkii. Next base: position 5,781 of record JABUQX010084993.1, on the reverse strand, counting down.
AATATAGTATATATATATATATTATATATATATATATATATATATATATATATATTATATATATATATATTATAATATATAACTATATATATATATAGATATTAGGGGTGTACGGAACTGAAATTTTCAGTTCGGTCGGAAACGGAATTAGCGGATACAAAGAAAAATGTCCGCGGATTTCGCGGAACCGGAATTTCTTATGATCTTTCCTAAATATAATAATGTAAAATAAATATATTTATTATATACTTTCAACAAAAATTTATTTTAAGGTACAAGCCATTCATGAACATTGGAAATCATCAATTGAAGAAAATATTGGAAGTCAAAATTTTTAATAGTAAAGGGAGAGTCTGCATTTCTAGAACAAAAGAGCCAATAGATCCAATCGTGAATAACTGAGTTTAGATGAGAGTTTCTCGCCAAATAAGAATTTGGCATATAATGCGCCAAATACAGAAATATGAATATTTATAGCAATGAGTAACCAGCATTCACAAGTAAAGAAGAGAAGGGTATTCATAGAATTATTGCCATCTTCACAACATATCTTATTCCTATGTAAATATTTTTAGGGAAAATGTTAACTCAGTAGATTGAGATCAGCAGTATTGAGAAGTTATCTAATATTTTTATCATTTATTTATACAGATATATAGAGCTAATAATGTCAAAGACCTCATTTTTTCTTTAACTGCACTCTGGCTAACCAGCGAGTTTGAAAAAAATGGACTTTTGTACTCCATTGCAGAGTATTTCCAGGTTCTCATGTCTGGAATAAAATACCTACGGGTTTTTGAAAATTTACGATGATATATTGGGAAGCATACACTCCTAACATAATCATTATGATCCGTATCGAGATGGGAGCATATAACATGACTTGGATGATTAGCAAGGAAACACAGATTATTTTTGTTTTATTCATAAACTCCAATTTATTAAAGACGCCTTTTTTCTCAAAGAATAGTATGATTTAATAAAGAAATGTAAGAATATTTGTACAAATTTCATCATTCCAGTTTTTTAAGCTGTAATGAACTAAATACAAAGAGCTTGGGATCCAATTCAGGCTCACTTATCATCAAGATGTTATACAAGGTGGAATAGCAATTTTGATTTAGAAGAATTGAATGCTTTAAAAGACCTCCTGAAAGTTTATATTAATATGAATAATCAATTATTTAAGCTTTGACTGCTAATAAATGGCAATATTGAAAAATTTTAAGAGTTTGCTTCATTATTTCTCATGGTTACGGAACTATAAGGCAAAATCAATTATAATATCATCAATAATTCTACATATTTGAGCTCTCCAAGATATCTGCTCACTCTGAGAATATAAGCCGAGATAAGAAGAGCTAAAAGAAGGATTCAAGTTTAGCATTATGAATTAAGAAAGGAAGAGAAGGATCAATGAATATATCAAAACAAATAATTGTTCTTAAATATTGTAGTAGACCCAAGATACCTACTGGACATTATTTTCTAATGAAGTAAGAGAATTGAGTAGAAAATGGATTCTTGAAGAAATATGCAATAAATGAAGGTAGAAAGTGATAATAGTATACAGTACAGAAGAAGAAGGTCATGCGATGAAGTCAATTTTCAGAAAGAGCATATATCTACTAAATTAGATTTGCCAAGTGCTCAAAATCATCAGGAGCATTAGGAAAAGAAATTTACTGCAAAGTTACTTAGGTTTTATAAGTTTGAAGAAAAGGAAAGTGACAGACGAGTCAGTTAGTGTAAAAGGAAAAAAGAAAAATAAGTGGCTCTTCAAAAGGTGAAATTCTTAAAGAAATTGAATTTTCTTTTTAACCAAAAATATCAATTTTAATCGGGAAAAAGAGAATCGTTAATTGGTAGAATGTGATCAAAGCTAAATTTCAAACATAGCAAGTACTAGCCAAAAAATTGCTCTCCTTTCCAGTCTCCTCCATCTATTCAGAGAAATTATTTTCATATTTCCAAGAGCATGGAGGAAATATATTTGGAAAAACGTTCTAAAATAATCGCCACATACTGTGAAAGTTTTTTTTGGAAAATTAAATTTGAATTTGAATGTAGGAATCCTCATTCTAAATCTTATAGAATTAATTTGAATAAAATTTATTGGCAGGGAGTAATACTGTAGGTATGTGATAAACTGTATGAATACTACCAGGAATAAGATATTTTAGTTAAAGATGGGCTATGGTTAGTAAATAAGTATCCTCCACAAATTCTTATTTCTCAGAGTAATGTAATTCCGGTTCGGCGGAATTTTGAAAATTCCGGCGGAACCGTGAACCGGAAAAAATAGTCAATTCCGGCGGTAATTCCGGCGGACGGATTCGGTACACCTCTAGTATATATATATATATATATAATAATGTGATAATAGTATTATATATATATATAATATTATATATATATATATATATAGTTATATTATATTTATATTAAATATATGCCTGGCATTATTTTGTAATTATTATATTTTTAATTTTTATTAGGATTTCGAAACAAATTATTTTCTAAAATAAATCGTATATAAATTAAATTTGATACTATGATAAAAATGCTTTATAAATTATAAAAATGGTATAGGCAACTAATTTTAATTTTATTGAAAAATAAATTTTATTTCAGATGTCTAGTCATTTTATTAGTCAATTATATTTTTTACATATTATCTTTTTTTTCATTTAAGGATATTCATCTCAGTTGCCTTGGTTGTTATTAATACTATAGGTGTTATTTTATTTTATCATTTCCTCTAATTCCCTCTAATTTTATTTGCTTTTTCTGTTTGACTCGGTGGAGCTAGAAATAGAAGTTCTAACATCCTGTTCACACTGCGGACACTTCTACACTACTGACACTTACGTCGGTCATAAACCTTAGTAAAACGAATAATCATTTTGTTCTTAGTCTTTCTCTAGCATGCATGAGGGCACATCTATTTAAAGTCTTATGTTACACGTGTCATTATTATGATGTGAAGAACAAAATAGTATCATTGAAACTGATACAGGGACATACATTCGACGAAATTCAAATTTCAGGGATAAACGGTGAAAGATTTTCATTATAAGAATAGTCCTTCTTATATTTGTGAGTGGGAAACAAAACGAAATAAAAGAAGAAGAAGAAGAAGATCTTAGGAATAATTATTTAATAAATACTTGATTTTAAAAAAATAAACAAAATAGAATTTACAAAACTTGTAGTGAAAAGCAATAGTAGCAGTGAAGATGTAGAAATAAAAAGGAAATGGAGAATGACAAAGAAAGAAACAAAGAAAGAAAGGTAGATGAAGAGTACACAAATTCAGGGAAAAAATCAATAGAATTTCTTTCTTTTATAATTAATATTTATATGAATATTTATGACTTAAGAATATAACAGAATAGTCAGAACTGGTCTTAGTTTTTGATCTTCAAAAAAAGCCAATTTCTTTCCTTGCAGAAAAAAGAATTAAAATTACTATAGAGTGGAATTCTTTATCGTAAATGTTAAAAATTATTTTTCAATTAAATTATTAATTATTATTATTTTGAAATTTTTACTCTTTTTAAAAAGTATAAAATAAATTTTAATGATAATAAAAGTTTTTTTCTATTATTCTAGTTTTTGTAATTACCACTAACAGACAATTTGGTCTCCGTTCAACAATAAAGGTTTAACTTGCAAGAGTAATTTCATTTTCTTTTTCAAATATTTTTCATTCTACTTATTGTGATTTTTTGCTAACAGACAAATAAAATTAAAGTAAATTCAAAGTAAGAAACTTATATTAATAAAAAATATGTAAAAAAATATAATACGGTACCTTTAATCAAGGCTACAGAGCTGGAGGAGGGCGGAGCAATTTTACAATTTATTTTTTTAAATTTAAATTTTATTAGAGAAAATAATTTACCGGCTCATCTATCCTGTATCTAATGCATTTTCTGAAAAAGAATCAATCCTTGTTTCCTAGCATAAATATTCTCTTGAAAAGTAAAATTTTACCAACTGTATTAGAAATTTCCTTCAAAATGACAAAATTTTAAATTAAAGTATTTTCTTGGATGTTCAACTTTCCTATTAACAGTTGCAACGAAATTACTGCACTTGAAGCTATGATATTACTACAGTTATTCATTAAATTATTGTAAAACCAGCATTTGTTTAATAGGGATAAGCATTTAGTAATAAGCATGTATAGATTTAAGGGTACATCTATTTTCTCTAAGGGGTAACTATAACTAACACGAACAGAAAGCTTTTTTAACTGATTATCTACCTGCTTAGAGCAAGGATAATGTGGTATATATTTTCTATTAATATTATATCAAAGCATTCTACAATATTCTATAACTACAAATTAGCACTACAAAGATAGCAAAAATCTGATTAATATTATAATTAAACCAAAATACAACATCAGCTGCTTCCAAACATAATTTTATGTTTTATTACAGAAAAGTTATTTATAGTATTCAACAAAAGTAAATATAAATTAAGATTTAGTGTAATTGTTTAAAATCAAATAATTAAATTATTATTTTTATAATTTATTATATGCTGTACTACTATGTAATGTTTAATATTACACAATTATTTTGGAGAAATTTTTTATCTTGACATCATTCATTCAAGCTTTCCGATTGGGCACTAACAGCTAAATGGAATATATTTATGTATATGTTATTTATAAATAATTTATATTTACAAATTATTTATAACATGAAAAAGTTTTCTAGTTTTAATTAATTTTATTTTGTGAAAAAATTTATTTTAACAATATTTCTTCATCCTTTTAATTATTATTTAACATTTATCAGAAGACAATTATTAATATCTTTAAATTTTTAAAATAAAAATATTGTAGAATTCTATTTCATATGTCGCTTTTTGTAAATTTAATAATGCAAACTAGTATTCTTTAATGAACAAACTAAAATACTGTACTTTATTAAAAAAAATTCAGCTTTGTTTCGTCACAATAATTTTGTTATACATAATTTTTGAAAGATTTAATTATTCTGTTTGTAAAATAATTAAAGTATTTAAAATATTAATTTTCCATTTAAAACGTTAGTTGACTTTAAAGTTCCTGGAATCTAATTCTAAGAAAGCTTGAAAATGAAATAAAATAAAGAAAATTTTATCCATTCCGGTTTCTGAAGCCTTTAAGGATTTGCATTTACAAATTTCGGTAAGGTCAAATAGTGGTTTTAGTGATACTTATTGTTTCTTATTTAACAAACTATCAGTTTTTATTTTATTGTTTATTGTATTTTAGAATTAAAGTTAAATCTTTAATATTCATTTAGGACATTTTGTGTCCTAAAGCATTTTTTAATTATTTAGGATATAAACTTAAGAACGAGGTTATCGCCTCAAATGTTGTGGTTACCTTTGAACTTATTCTGTTGTTACATACCATGGACATTTTGCTCTTAATGCCCTATTAAATTGTTACATTAGCTACTCATTCTGGTATTCCATATTAAGATACCTTCTTTTTCAACAGCTTCAGTGCTTGTAATTTTATCTCGAGAGATTTCTTTCATGCCTTATAATAAGGCAGATTTAAATTCTCAATTTTTTTTACTTAATTACCCTTTCCAAATTTAAATTAATTTGGTATTTGTTCAACAGTTTATTAAGAAAAGAGGTAAAATTACTTATTCAAGTAATAATAATTTTGGAACTTAAGAAAGAAACGAAAACAAAAGCTACGGGATGCCTGCTTTAATTTTATAAGTGGATCGGAAGCATTTATTTTCGAGTACAAACAAACTCTGA
>JABUQX010084992.1:25000-27500 GCA_015478945.1 Trachelipus rathkii | reverse complement strand
TATTATTTAAATTATTAAGTTATTTTCACAAAATGTGTGTTCAAATAGGACGTGAAGTAGAAAAGCAGTAAGGCGGTAAGACAGTAGTAAGGCAGTAAGGCAGTAAGGCAGTAAGGCAGTAAGGCAGTAAGGCAGTAAGGCAGTAAGGCAGTAAGGCAGTAAGGCAGTAAGGCAGTAAGGCAGTAAGGCAGTAAGGCAGTAGCACATAGCCTGGTGAGGATACGATAACCGTAACCTTATTAAAATGGGTGGAAAGTAAAAAGGGGGCGGGGCTTAAAAAGGTTTCGAACCACAAAGGGGAAACCACCCTCAAATTTTGGAATCATAGATTCCAAAATAAATAAAAAAAATAAAGTGAAAAACTAAAAAAGAAAAGAAAGAAATATGAAACTTTAAATATTAGCAAAAGTGAAGCTCCTTTTCGCGAAGTCATAGGAAGAAAATTCACAATTTTCTTCGTTTGATAGCAAAGGACTGAAAATCCTCTTCTATGAATTGTTTCTTTTCGTGAATGGTATTGACATAGTAAAAAAAACAACAACCGTGGTATTGATAAGCTTAAAAACTTATCAGCCATCAACAAGGGCGTACTCAGAATTTTCATTAGGGGGGGGGGCCAAATAGATTGAAAATCAAAGTCATTTTTTTCAAACACTTTCAGCCAAGGGTTGACGGCATACATTGATAATATTTACAAATTACTTTTACCTCTTAAAATATATATGTTAATATTGAAATTATGATTATACTTCAAAACAAAAGTTACGAAATTACAAAGAAAATTACAGAATCTAGTCTTACAGAATCTTGATATTTATGTCCTTGAAGTAGTTGGTACTACAACAACATTAGACGTCGTGGAATTGCAGAAAATATTTCGACAACTGCCAATTCAATTTCAGCTTTCTTCTCCAAAACTAATTTTCTGTGAACACTCAAGAGACAAAGTTCATTCAACCTGGATTTGGTCATCGTCGACCTTGTCCATGTTTTAACTTTTCTCAAAGTGCTGAATGTTCTTTCAATTGTGCTTGTCGAACATTGTTGAGCTGTTAATATAAGTAAGGCATTTTTAATTATTGGGAAAAATGCCGTTGCTTCCTTGATCACTTCAACTGTTTCCAAATTTTTTTAGTTCCTCACGGTCGAGCTTCTTCTCCCTCCAATTCACATACCAGAGTTTAATCTCACATTGAAGTCCTCTCAGTTCATAAAAGTCTTCAAATACTTTGATTTTCTCTCCAAATTCCTTATGCGCAAGGGTAAGCGAGCATCAGCGACGGATGAAGTAATAAAAGAGAAAAAGCTCGTGAATTCTATTCCGAGAATATGCTCTCCAAGGAAACTGTGAAATAGTCCTCATCCAATATTTTTCATCGGTGGTAGCAGGAGGATTCGAGCGATGTTCCTGGCGATCCACCAATCTTAGTGGCTAAAGATCAACCATAAGATTTTCAGCTATCTGTTTTATCCTGGTATAAATTTCTTTTATCGTATCGTTGTTTGAGCAGTGTTCTTTCACAAGTAAAAGAATTTTCCTCACATGGTTCGAGCATTGAAGAAGGTCTAAACTCTTCGACTGTAGATTATTCACGACTGGCTCCAACAAAGCCGAATATTTGGCTATAATATAAGTTGATATAAGAAAAACATGTTTTGTTGCAGCACAATACAGCTGAAATGCATTTTTCCTTGTAGCAACAATACCAACTTTAGCCAAAATTTCCAGACCCTGCACTGCGGTATTTTTCTGACCATCGCGTATTGGAAAACGCTGGAATACTGCGCATGTATTTTCTCTAAACGGATTCACGAAAGAAATTGATAATGTCTTTAATAGTGGATACAGTATTGCGAATTTCAAGATACAAGTTCAAATGTTACATAACAAGATTCAGTCGATGACTCGCACAATGAAAATATAAATCTTTTTTGTATTTATCTCGCATTATTCTCTGTACTTCTTCTTCTTTCCCTGCCATAGCTGAGCAGCCATCGTAACCTTGCCCAACGCACTTGTTTGAATCTATGCCATTCTTGTCAAGAAAACAATCAATAGCACTTTCTATGGTTTTTGCATCCATGGCTTCTAATAATGCAAATCCAATGAATTCTTCACGAACGCACCTTTCCGTCTCATCAAAAAATCTGATTCCAATAGATAATAATTGTTCATTTCCAGATATATCAGATGCTTCGTTAGCTAAAACAGAATATGTATGTTTTTTTGACATCTCCAATGATATATATATATATATATATATATATATGCTGTATATATATAGATATATATAGTGATAATATATATATATATATATATTATATATATAATATATATATATATATCTATAATATACTATATATAAAATAATATATAATAATGTATATATTATATATATATATATATATATATATATATAATATATATATATATAATATATATATATATATATATATATATATATATATATAATATATATAATATGCTGTAATATATAGA
>JABUQX010084992.1:20000-22500 GCA_015478945.1 Trachelipus rathkii | reverse complement strand
ATATATATATATATATTGATATTTTGAAAATGAAAGGATTTTGAGTGACCTGTGATTAAAACGTCATAGAAATACTCTGCAAGCTGTGCCTTATAGGTGAGAGAGCTAGTTCCATTGTGCGTGCAAAGACAGGAGGTGCGTTTGAGAGTCCAAAATTTATTCTAGTGGGGCAGAATTGTCCCTTTTGGTTGTGAAAAGCAATTATATTGTTGGGGGAAGGTGGAGTCATCTTCTAGTACATGATATGCGTCGTGGAGGTCAACAGTGCTAAAGAGAGAACTTTTGGCTAATGTGTTGAGGAGATCGTTTATACATGGGAGAGGGTAGCGGTCTAAAATTGTGTGCGAGTTGATGTGTCTGTAATCGGCTACGATTCTGGGACGAGATGAATTCTTTTTGGGATCACAAGCAGAGGAGAGCTTTGTGGAAAGAGTTTGGCTTAATGTAACCTATTTGAAGAGACTTTGTGGTCCATTTATCTATGTTTGTATGAGATATTTGTGTGGGAGTCGTTACAGTTGGCGATATAGTGTCTTTGAGGCATCTGGTTTCAGTTGTAGGGAGAATATTTGTAGAGTACAAATGGGGACTTCGTCATCCTCGAGTGCGGTTTGCGTCCAAGTAATTTACCTATTGGGTCGCCACTTTCCCACGCTTTTCTTGGCGGAATTCAATTTCAATGAAATTTAATTTCGGAAAGTCTTTTTAATTTTTATTCAATCTAACTCCAAGAGTAATTCAGAAAGAAATAATCCAAAAATCTATATATAAACTAAATGCCCAAAACTACAAGGCACATAACTATATACAATGCATACGCATAAACATCTTTTACAGCTACACTACACAACACACACGACACACACCACACACACACCACACACACACACATATATAGTATATATATAAATATATTATATATATATATTTATATATATATATATATATATATATATATATATATATATTATATATATATATAATATGTATATATATAGTATAATATATAGGGTGATTCCAGAAACTATGTGACAAACTTCGGAGCGGCTGATAGAGCAACGTTTAAGAAACATTTAATTGTTAAGATAAAAGCTATGTTGTAATGACGCTTCGTTTCAAAGTTACGGATGATGTAAGATAAACCACGTGATGTTGTTTGGGTATTCTAATGTTATGTCGTTCCCGGTACATGAAGGTGTGCCTCTTCGTATATTTCCGTTTTCGCCACACGCGTAGACACATTATCATCGGAACGGTTAACTCGGGAGAGGTGTCAAGTGATACCATTCGTAAATCGATGCCTACACTGTACTTAATCAACGATGAATTGGGCAAGGTAAAGGTATTGCCACTTGTTTCCGAAGGAAGTTAAGCGTACACACATGTACCGCACGCACAAACACATTAAAATTTAGTAACCTAAATGGTCGGTAACCTACATGCGACGCGTCACACAACATAAACTAGTGTACCTTTAATCGTCCGTAACTTTGAAACGAAGCACAGTCATACGAACATAGGTATTTAACAATAAATTTCTTATCGTTTGCTCTTCACCCTCGCAGTTTTCGTCGAAGAGGTTTTGAAAAATCCCCCTGTAATATATATTATAATATATATATATTATATATATATATAAGTATATATATATATTATATATATATATATATATATAGTATATATATATTATATATATAATATATAAATAATATATATATTATATATATATATATATATATATAATATAGTATATATATATATATTATGTATATATATATTTATATATATATATATATAGTATATATATATATATAATATATAGTATTAGTATATAAAGTAATAAATTCTATATTAAATATAATTAAATTAATTATTAATAAAAAAAAAATAATTTAAAAATAATATTAAGTGGCGTACCTTGAAGATTAAACTTGGGTAGGTAGTTTATATATTATATATAGTATATATAGGTATATAATATATATATATGTTACTAGTTGGTCGATGGCTGGGCGCTCGCTTGGACTGGTGTCGCGGGGTGTTCTCGTGTTTGGGCTGTGTTGTTGGGTGGGCGGCATGGCTGTATGTATCAGGGATCAGGTGAGGCTGATGTGCTATTCTGTTGGAATCGGGACATATATATATATAATATATATATATATATATTTATATATATATATATATATATTATATATAGTATATATATATAAAGATTATTAATAATAATAATAATAATAATATAATAATAATATAATATAATAATAATAAATAATAATAATAATAATAATAATCAATGATAATAATAATAGTATAAATAAAATATATATAATAAATATAATAATAGATAATAAATAACTAATATAAAAAAAAAAATTCATTAAAATAAAAAATAATTAATAATAATAATATAAAATAAAATAAATAATAATAATAATAATATAATAATAATATAATCATAATAAATAATTAATATAATAATAATAATAATTATAATAATAAT
>JABUQX010084992.1:7500-15000 GCA_015478945.1 Trachelipus rathkii | reverse complement strand
TCCCAAATTTTTTCACCTGAAATAAACACCCTAATAAAGCAAGGAAACTCCCTCCAGCAAAACAGACAGTCAAACCAAGACCAAATTTACCTATTCATACAGGACTCAATAACAAGAATAAAATAGATTTAATCAATTCTCCAAATAAGAATGAAAATTGGCAACATTACATCTTAACACTAAGCCATAAAACCAATGCAATAAAAATATACCGAACAATAAAAAAAAAGAAATCACACATCACAAACATACAAAGCCATCTTTTAACAAAATAATATCCACAACCCAAAAAAATCAGTGCAACATCATTATGTCACACTATTCCAAAATAAGGAATAGGCCTACAATCTGGACGAATAGATTAACAATTAAACTACTTATACGATTGAAGAGCAACTTAGAAACCACACCCTACCACGTTAATTCCCTTAGAAGTACTTAAAACTATCAAAAATCCCAAAAAAAAAAAAAAAAAAAAAAAAAACTCACTAGCAGAAGGTTTTTTTATTATTATTAAAAAGTTTACACCTCACAGGCGTAGCCCTATTCAAGGAGGGGAACTTCTCTAGGTAATTTCTACCTAGGATCCGAACCCGCGACCTTGCCATGCGACTTCGTCGCTCTACCGTTTGAGCCACGGTAGCGGAAGGTCCTGATAAAATATCCAATATTCACCTTAAACACTTAGGAACTAACGCCATATTCAAACCCAAATATTCAACATAGCTTGACAAGCTAACACTATCCCACCTTTCTGGAAACAGGAACATATAATGCCCATATTAAAACCTAACAACCTACCCAAAAACCCAGATTCATATAGAACTATATCATTGCTCTCTACAATATCTAAAGTGGTCGAGAGATTAATCCTAAATAGAATGTCTCTTTCTGTCCCCCTCGCTGACACACAACATGGAATCGAACAAAAACATTCCAACACTACACTACTGACCAATATAACACAAAAACTTCCTCACAGGATTTAACTAAACCATACCCCTTAAACGTACTCTTCTAGTAGCAATAGACATAAAGAAGGTTTTCGATTCAATTCCGCGCCATCCCTTAATAGATAAAGTATTAAATACAGAATGACAAGAATATAAATGCAAACTTCTTATCCGGACGTGCGGCTAGAGTCATTCAGAGACGCCGCACCTTCCGCACCTTCCACACCTTCCGCGCCTTCCGCACATGCAAACTATATAATGGAGTCCCCTTTGGTTCCATTCTATCACTAACACTTTTCAATATTTTTAAGCATGACCTACCTCAACCCACAACCCACTCGATAAAAATCAACAGTAATAAAGATGACCTAACAATCACAGCCAAAAACCCCTCCTTCGCCCTCCAGATACTCCCATTATTAAACATATACACACTCAGTTAACTCAAAGATTGATCTCCGCATATTCAATTAACACCATAATCCAGGCACCCACACCCAAAATATCCCCTACAGAGCAAACTTTGGATCGTCAAAGCAGAGTAATACTTTCCCGATTTCGCTCTGGGCACCATTCCCCCTTCAGGAATTTAAATATAAAATTAATAGGAATATAAGTATAAAAATGTCCTTTCCTGACAATTGACGACGCAGAACATTTCCTACTGGAATGCTCGGACCTAACGGATGTCAGAAATAGTTTTGACGCTTTTTCTCTGACGGATCTCTGGGTCCGGCCTGCTACGGTGGCACTGTATATAGCAGAGGAGTGGGGGCGACCAAATAAGTAACACATATATATATATATATATATATATATATATATATATAACATATATATATATATATTATATATAATATATATACGATACATATATATAGTATATATAATATATATAATATATTATATATATATATATATATATTAAATATATATATATATATATATATATATATATATATATATATATATAATATTATTATATATATATTATAATATAATATATATAATATATATATATATATATATATATATATATATATATATATAATATAATAATTATATATATTATATATTATAATATTAATAATATATAAATATAATATATAATATAAGCGCTTTCAAAGTTTACATACTAATCTGAAAAGTATATACTATAATTCAACAATTTATCTTTATTTTAAAATAGTACGTGAAAATGAGATCATAATAATGCACGTTAATTTTTTTTTTATAGCATAAAGATGGTAATTTATCTATCTATTGAAAAAATCCTAACGGTTAACAAGAGTTCATGATATAATAAAAACAACAATGATGGCTTCTAGAATAGTTTTCTTCAGGATGATTAATAGTAACTCATTTTCACTTCTGTGTAGATAAAACAATGTTTAAATGATCGAAATGGTGTGTGATTTATCTGGCAAGCTTAAATGGCAAAGAATAAAAAGTTGATTATATATACGACTCCCATAATGAAAAAAAAGGCATAATACATAATATTAGTTTAAATTAGCTGAAAATTCTGCACGTAGACTACTTCAAATATCACAGGAAAAATGAAATAACTTTTGTGTACTAAAAAACTTTTATTCTTTCCTTTTGCATTTACAGCTTTTTTAGATGTTCCATCATTGATAAAAAAAATTATAAGTTATTCATAATTTATTCTTCATTAACATGATTATTAATAATTATTATAAATATTTTTAATAATACATGAATAAAAACTATACTAAACTCATTTACGTTAAAAATAAGATATTATGGGAAATTAATACTATATATATATATATATATATATATATATATATATATATAATATATATATATAATTATAATTATATATATTATATATATATATATATAATAGTATTATATATAATATAATTATATAGTATATATATATAACTCAGCTATTCCTATAAACTCTAGCTTCGTCTCACTCAGACGTTAATGAGTAAATTGGTAGCGTGCTTTGCTACCCTAATGGAAAAGCTTCCCGGCATCCGCGATAGGCCTGCCCAGCCAGCCGGGATATAGCCGTTAGGCCCGTGGTACCCAAGAGCTTTTTCTCGATATGGGTCCACTGACAGTCGTATGACCTTCCTCGGGAGGAGGTTTATATTATATATTAATATATATATATATACTATATATATATATAGTATATAATATAGTATATATATATATATATATATATGTATATATATATATATATATATATAAATATATAATATATTAATATATATATATAATATATATATATATATATATTATATATATTATATATATATTAAAGTATATATATATATATATATAGGTAGTATATAGAATATATAGTATATATTATATATATATGAAGTAGTATATTAAGTGATAGGCTATATATATTGGTGATGGTAGTATTTATATATGTTAGTGGAGGTTATATATATATAATATAGTTAGTAATAGGATAATATAGTATATAGGTATTTAGTTAGTAGGTATTATATATATATATGTTAGCGTATATATAGATGATAATAGGGTATATATATATTTGAGTATGTGGTATTATATATATTAATATATATTATAATATATAGGTTAATATAGTAGTGATATAGTGAGGGTATAGTATAGTTTATTTATATTATATATGTATATATATATATATATATAGATATATATATATATAAATATAATATATATATATAATAGAGTAGTATATATATATATATTATAGTATATATATATATAATATATATATATATATTATATATATTTATAATATAAATAGGATATTATATATATATATTATAATTAATATATAATTATATATTATATATAAATATTATATATATAATATATATTATAATAGTTATATATATATATAAATAGGTAATATATGATATATATATATATAGGTAATTATAGTATATATTTAAATATATAATATAAATATTTAATAGTATATATATATATATAAGGTAGTATATGAAATGTGGTCTATATATATATTATATTCTGTAGAGTATAGTATATATTGTTATATGGTAGATTGTTAGTTAGTGTATATATATAGTTATATAGGTATATATATATATATAATATTTATATATAATAAATATATATATTGTATAGTATTATATATATATCTCTCTATATATATCTATATTCTAAGATTCTATCATCAAAAAGCAATTTAAATCCAAAATAACAAAAAATCTCAGATCAAAAGGATTTTAATAGGGCATTAAATAAACATCACGCTCTCTTCGCTTGAAAGAATAATAAAAAAACATAATTCGACTATGAATTAGGTATCGAATAAACTACTTAATGCTAAAAAGTTTATCCTGTTAGATAGATTTACTATGATAAAAATTAGAGGAAGGGAGTGAATGAAAATAATGTGTGTTATAAGATTTGGTTTAATTTTTAATTATTGTGTAGAGATGTGTAGGTAAAGCTATTTTTTGTGTTGGGTTGGGGGGGTGTTGGGTGGGGTGGTGGGTGGGGGGTGGGTGGTGGGAGTGGGGGTGGGGGTGTGGGGGGTGGGGTGTGGGGTGGTGTGGTGGTCGTGTGTGGGTGGGTATGATATCGGGTGGTGGTGGGGGGAGGGGGTGTGGGCGGTTTGTGATGTGTTTTTGTTGCAGCAGAATAAGGGGTTTTAAATAATGGGAAGAGAAGTTAGCCTGGAGGAAATGGGTGGTTATTATGGAGTTAGTAGCTAAATTTATATATTTATGCGAGGAGCTCACATGATTTTAGAATAAGTTGTCTTGAGGTGTTAAGTAGTATAGTAAGAGTAGATTATATATGTGTGTGTGTGTAGTATATATAGTATTAGGTAATAGTATGAGTGATATAGGGTAGTTATAGTAGTATATTAGTAGTAGGGTATTATAGGGTAGTAGTATAGTAGTATGATATGAGTAGTAGGTATTGAGGATAGGTAGTATGAGATAGAGTGAGTAAATATGAGGAAGTAGTATGGGATTCTGGGGTGGTGGAGAGGTGGTTTAGGCGTGGGAATATGTGAGCAGAAACTGCATCGAAGTTTAAATAATGATAAGTATAGTGGTGTGTAGTATATAGTATAATAAGGATATATTATATATATATAATTATATATATATATATAATTACTATATATATATACTATATATATATATATATATATATATATAATATGATATATATAATATAATATATATATATATATATATCCTATTTGCAATTCAGTCATCGTATACAATATAATAAGAAAACTTGTTTTCCATTATTTTTCATATTCAAACTAATTCGTACCAGAGAAAAATATTTTTTTTCCTTTGTATACAAATTGAATTGAGTTATGTTCCTTGCGTACAAAGGAAGAAAATGAGTGAGTTACGTCCGAGAGTTTTTATCATGGTTTTTACTTTATATAATTATCTTAAATGTTTTTTTTTTTTCATGTTTTCAATAATAATAATTTATATTAATTTTTTGTAATTTTACTTGATATAAAGTTTTTTTCTTTAGTTAGGATCTAAATTATAAATGCATTCCTTGTTCATTTGCCTGCTCATATATTAACTATTAATTATAATTATAATTAATTATAATTATAATTATAATTATAATAATTATAATAGATTATAATATAATATAATTATAATTATAATGTATAATTATAATTATAATTATAATTATAATTAAGTTATAATTATAATTATAATTATAATTATAATTATAATTATAATTAAGTATAATTATAATTATAATTATAATTATAATTATAATTATAATTATAATTATAATTATAATTATAATTATAATTATAATTATAATTATAATTATAATTATAATTATAATTATAATTATAATTATAATTATAATTATAATTATAATTACTAATATGGTCTGTATATAGCCTGTCCTCTGAATTTTTTGTTTTTTTTGAGTTGTGACACTATCAAAGGAAAGTTGTTTTATGTAGTATGTAAAATTAGATCCGAGTCGAAAATATAAATGAAACAATGTTTATGAAGCTCAAGAGAAGTTATAGTAAAAAATTATTAATATTTAACCTATATTTTAAACAGCTGAATAACCTAATGGAACCAAGCTAGCAACAACTAAATCTCTCTCTCTCTCTCTCTCTCTCTCTCTCTCTCTCTCTCTCTCTCTCTCTCTCTCTCTCCTCCTCTCTCTCTCTCTCTCTCTCTCTCTCTCTCTCTCTCATTAAAATATTGTCATTGACAGCAATTATTATTTTTTTAGCTTATTTCCAATAGTTACTGCGTTTAACCATATAAATACTATTACGAGCATTTAAAAGAATGTAAATTACCATCTTGGGTTATCATGAGAATGTAAATTGTTTGTGTGGGTTTTTGAATTAATGTAATATGTAATTGCGTGCAGTTATAATCATATAAATTAAAATTGTGAGTAGCTAAAATATTGTAAATATCTTTGTATTTGAAAATAAAGTAAATTATTATTTTTATATTATTATTATTATTATTATTATTATTATTATTATTATTATTATTATTATTATTATTATTATTATTATTATTATTAATATATTATATATATTTATTGTTTTTGTATATTAGTAAATTATTATTATTATTATTATTATATTATTATTTTTATTATTATTATTATTATTATTATTATTATTATTATTATTATTATTATTATTATTATTATTATTATTATTATTATTATTATTATTATTATTGCGGGCATCTAGAAGTATATATAGTTGTGGTCACATAAATTAATCTGCATTGTCTTTTGGCCATATAAAAAAATACAATTATTGGTGTGGGCATTTTAGAAAATGTAAATTATATATTATCATTGTTGGTATTTAAGTTAACGTAGATTATTGTTGTTGACATTTATAAGAATGCAAATTATCGTTATGGGTATTCATAAGAATGTAAATTGCTGTTGTGGCCATTTAAACCAGGGTTGAGGATTTTTGATTTTTTTTTTTTAAAAAAAATCCCTTTTTTTTTTTTTTTTTTTTTTTTTTTTTTTTTTTTTTTTTTTTTAATGAATTCTTTTGATTTTTTGATTTTTTAGTCACAAATTGCTTTCTTAATTACTATTTTTACAAAATTAGTAAATAATCCTAATTATTACCTAATTAATAATAAGTTTAGCAAATATAATTATTATTTATGTGTTAATTTAAATTTTTAAATATATATATATATATGTATATATAATATAATATATATATATAATATACTATATATATAATATATATATATATATATTATATTATTTATATACCTATATATATAATAATATATAATAATATATAATATACTATATATAAATATATACTATATATATATATATATATATTGTATAATATCCGAGTCTCACTCTAATTTATTTATTTCTTTATTAAAAATGATTTGAAACTAGATTAATGAATTTACTTATTATATAGATGAAATATACTAATCATTAATCAGGTGATAACTAAGAATAAATAAAAATTAAAAAAAAAATTTGCCTAAAAAATCAAAGAAATCAAAAAATCGAA
>JABUQX010084992.1:0-2500 GCA_015478945.1 Trachelipus rathkii | reverse complement strand
CATTATTTTTCATTATTCAAACTATTCGTTACCGATGAGATAAAATTATTTTTTGTTCCTTGTATTACAAATTGAAGATAGTCCTTGGTACAAAGGAAGAAAATGACGTGAGTTTTACGTCCGAGAGTAATTTATCATGTTTACTTTTTATATAATTATTTTTTAAATGATTTTTTTATTTTATGGTTTTTCAAATAAAATAAAAAAAAGGAAAGATAAAAAAAATTAAATTTAAAATTTTATAAATTTTTTAATTAATTTTAAATAAAATTAATATGATTTAAAGTTTTTTTCTTTATATATATGAAATAGGACTAAATGATCATCCATTGTTCAATTGCGCGTATCTGCTCGATATATTAACTTATTAATTATAATTTATAATAATTAATTAAATTATAATTTAATTAATAAATTTATAAATTATAATTATTTTAATTTTAAATAATAAACATCCTAAATACATGTAAAATTGTAAATTTTAATTTTTATAATTGTGAATATAATTATAATTGTGTTATGATAATTATAAAATTCATAATTATCATTAATATTATACTTTATAATGAATAACATATTAATGAAGAATCAGGCACTGGTGAATTGATTATATTTATATAATTCATTAATAATTATTTAATATAAATAATTCATAATTAAAATTTATAATATTTTCTATATTAATTACACTTAGATTATAATTTAGTAATTATAATATAATTACATTTTTATTCATCATAGACTTTCTATTAAATTTTGTTTGTGTTTTTTTTGATGTTGTGTACACTATCAAAGGAAAGTTGTTTTATGTAGTATGTAAATTCAGCACTCGAGTCGAAAAAATCTAAATGAAACACCGTTTATTTAAGCTCGAAGAAGAAGTTATGTAAACTAAAATCATTAACTGATTCAAACCTAATTTAAAGCTGAATAACCTAATGGAACCAAGCTAGCAACAAACTAAACTCTCTCTCTCTCTCTCGTCTCTCTCTCTCTGCTCTCTTCTCTCTCTCTCCTCTCTCCTCTCTCTTCTCTCTCTCCTCTCTCTCTCTCTCTCTCATTAAAATATTGTCATTGACAAGCAATTATTACTTGTTTTAGCTTATTGCCTAATAGTTACTGCTTTAACCATAATAAATTACTATTACGAGCATTTAAAAGAATGTAAATTACCATCTTGGGTTATCATGAGAATGTAAATTGTTTGTGTGGGTTTTTGAATTAATGTATTAATTATGTAATTGCGGCAGTTATAATCATTATAAATTAAAATTTTGAGTAGCAAATATTGTAAATATCTTTGTATTTGAAAATAAAGTAAATTATTATTTTTATATTATTATTATTATTATTATTATTATTATTATTATTATTATTATTATTATTATTATTATTATTATTATTATTATTATTATTATTATTATTATTATTATTATTATTATTTTCTATTATTTATACAGCAATTATTTAAAAAACTTAAATTTATTATTTATTTATTATTATTGATTATTATTTATGATATTATTTATATTAGTTATTATTATTTATTCATTTGTATTATTCTATTATTATTTATTATTTATTTATTATTAACTCAAAATTTTTATTTATATATTATATTATTATTTTATATACTTATTTTTATTATTATATTAGTATTACTCATCTAGAAGTATATATATATATTGTTCTTGCGTTCAAGCATAATATTAATCATGTGTCATGTCTTTGCCATATAAAAAAAATTACAATTTTGGTTTACGCAATTTAGAAAATCTGTAAATTTATTAATATATCATTAGCTTGCCATTTCGGAGTTATAATTTATGATTATTGTTTTTGACATATTTTATATAAGAATGCAAATATCTACATGTTATTCATGAAAGAATTGTTAATTGCTTACCACTTCTTAAACAGGGTTGAGAATTTTATATCATATAAAAATCCTTTTTTATATTTGTATGTTTCTTTTTTTTTTTTGTATTTTAAATTGGAATATACTTATCAGTATAGTTGTTTAGTCACTAGAAAATGCATTCTAATATCTATTTTACAAAATTAGTAAATAATCCTATATTCATTACACTATAATTAATAATAAGTTTAGCAAATATAATTATTAATTAGGTTAGAATTTAAATTTATTTAAATTAATTATATATATGTATAATTATTATATATATTATATATATTATTATAATATTAAATATATATAAATTATATATAGTATATAGTTAATAGTTATATTACTATCATTAAACATCTATCTTCATAGTATACTATGTTTATAGTATATATAATATATATAATATTTTATATATAATATATATATATATATATTATATATATATATATATATATGATTTGTATAATATCCGAGTACTCTAATTTTATTTATTTCGTTATTAAAAATGACTTTGAAACTACATTGATGGATTTACTTATTATATAGATGAAATATTACTAATTCAGTTAATCAGTGATAACTAAGAATAAT
>JABUQX010084991.1:0-30460 GCA_015478945.1 Trachelipus rathkii | reverse complement strand
TCATCTGTTACCGTATATACAAGTAGCATTTTTAGTGGGACTATGGTCTCGGATAAGAGGTACAGATCTCAAGTATATTGTGTTGAGATGGATAATCTTCAGGAGTGTGTAGGTGTGAGAATGAATTGATAAAATAGGAATGAACTGTATTAAGAGATTTTGTGCGTGTAAGTAAATGGAATAATTAGGAGATAAATATATAACGTTGAGATGGGTTAATGTCCATCGGGGGAAGAGGATGGATGACAGTCGTTGGTTAAGCGGATGTTATATTTGAAGTGGCAAGTGTGCTGGGAAATCGACTGGGCTGTGAGACTAAAGAAAAAGTGGATTGAGTCAGTAAAGGAATGCGCCTGGAGGAGAGAAATGTGAGTTGGAGATGACGAGACAAAGGTGCATAATTACTGAGTGAGTGGCGTAGTTTTTGTAAAGCGCGCACCTGAGCAATGGGATGCAACTCCAACACATGGATGAGATAATCAGAATTAGTGAGGTCCATCGCAATCGCCGCGAAGCCTCTTATGGTGAGTTTTCTGATTGGGGACGGTTTTTCACTAAAGGTATCAAAGGGGGCGGTAAAGTGGGCTATTCTTTTCGAATTGTTGTTCATTATTCTTCTACTCTTTTTCGTGCATTCTGCATGGTTGTCCGTTATAGCACCTTATCACAGCTTGGAAGAAAGAAGGTGGTATGATGATATAGGTAGTTGACTATATATGTAAATTATGATATATAGTAATATATATATATGAGTACTATACTCATATATGTACGGCTATGCGGAATATATAATAATATATTAATCGCGGTCGTTTATTTTTATTTCATACTAGTATATAATACATAGTAGCGTATATCATCATATATATGAATATATATATCTATATATATTCATATTTATAGTACTAATATTAATTTTGACGAGTAGTATCTATATATATATATATACTATACTATATATGTATATATATATATATAGTATATATAAGATAATATATATATATTATATATATTAGTAGTATATAATACTAGCGGAATAAATTGTATATATCACGTTATATATATATATTATAATAGTAATGTATAGACATATATATAGTAATTGCTATATATAAGCCATGAGTAACGGTAATATAATATGTCATTAATTGTATTTAATATCGTACTACTAATATATATAGTATATAATAGGTATCATATTGTTAGACCCAGAAATAAACGTTACATATCTAGTATATCATAGTACATATAGTATTATAGTATATTTATTGATCACTCAAGTAGTTATTTTATATATATATAATGCTATATATATATATATATAGCCTCATATAACGTTATATATTCTATATTATATATATATATATATATATTACTTATACTTATATCATACTATATTATATAATACTACTATCATAACCGTATATATATACTACTATCTATATATATACGTTAGTATTAAACCGTAATACAGTATTACTACTAATAATGTTAGTAGTATATACTATATATATATATCAATTATATTTCTAGGAAGGGAAGGAAGCCTCTTTAACATAGTCGTCCATTGTTCAAGCCGAGCGTACAAGCTCTGACATGTTCGTACGTGATCTGAATTTCATATGTTTGTTTTCTCGCTTGTTTTCTTATGTACATCAAGTAACCTGATATGGTGATATTGCATTAGAACACAACCACCTGCTTCTCCCCAAGTTATTCCATGGGATATGAGCTGTTAAGCGAAACGATGGTATCTAATTCGCGGACAGTTTTTTTAATATGAGTATGTGGCAGTGATATTACCCGAGTTTTAAACCCAAACAGCAGAGTACACAAAGATTCTATTGTGAATAAAGTACTTCGCATACTTCTGGCTAAAACTGGGAGATGAGTATAAAGTTATGGGCCCTAATAAGTAGTGTGCAAACTTTGCCGTTTGAAGATTTCCGAAATGGCTCAAAGGTAAGAAAAATGTTTAAATCGTTTTGGTAATCGTAATTGTAGAGTTTGAGCAGCAAATGTGATAAAACAATTGTTAACTTTTGTTTTGCAATGATAAAAAGGTAATACATTCTAAATAAATAACATTCCAGTTTCATACCCTACCTGTTATAGTCTGCAATTGCGCATCGATTACCTGGACAGTCATATTATACAATGAATCCACAAGCCCAGCTCAGTAACTCTTGAAGAATACATTGCTCCTTTGAAAGATGTAGGCTACTATACCCTTGAACCAGTTGATGAAAATCAAGATTCTTGAATTTTTGAAGATGAGAAACACAATCCAAACCCCAGATTATATATGGAAGGTTGTGTCATAGGTAGTAATGAACTTGAATCTTCCCAAGCTAATGCGCTCGCAGAGCCTGTATCTGCCGTATCGCAAGGCTGCAAAAGCAGGAATTTTATTGTTGTCTGGGAGTGTCTTTTGCGTTTGTTTCAGATATCATGAAAAGGATTTCGTCCTATACATTATCATAGGTAGACAACTTGGATGTATTGAACAAGATCTGTTATGGTTTAATGGCAGTTAATTGTCAAATAGTATTCATACTTTAATTTACTTTACTTATACTTATTATTCTGATTATTTCGAAAGGGAAATCCTAAAGCGGTATTAATCAGATAACGGTGGTATTTTCTCTTCTAGTATCCTGACGTAGGTCATTCTACATCTCTGAAGAGACCTACGAAACAGGAAATGTTCTATCGAAAACTCGAAAATTGACGCAAAGGATATGGCTAATGTGTGAGGAGATCTTGGTCTTATGTACGCCACTCTGGGCAACAAACTTGAAAAAGTCACTCGATACTCAGTAGCTTGTTTGTATATTAAATCTTTGATTTATATTCGCATGCTAGTCTGCTGAAATTGGTTCATTGTGGGGAAAGTTGTGAGTTTTGTTTTAGCAAACTTTTTGCACGGCATTTGAAAATGAATTGACATCCTCCCATCTTTTTATAAAGGTTTTATCGTTCAAATCTAGATTCCGACCAAGGATATTGGATCTTAATTAGGATGGACTTCTGATTTTCACGTTGATTGGACCGTGTTGGTAAGCGGTGTTATATTCTAATTCATACGAAAACATATTCTGATATTCATTAGTTTTATACGAGAACTTTGCCAGATTCTTACAACAATGCTGTATCTTTGAATCACACCACATTATTCTTTTAGAGTTATGATAAATATATTTGGATACATACATCTTATGAGAGACATTTATGAACTATTGTTTGGATGATTTGGTGTGGTCGATAGATAACACTTAAGATAGATAGATTCGATTTTATTTTATGCGAAATGCTACATGCTCTAATGCTGTGTTGAGATGTTGAAATATAATACAAGAGAATGTATATATGGTGCAATTCTTAGTAAAGATTGACGATATGAATGTTGTATTCGCGATCAATGCGGGAATTGATTAAAAACGCCGTTGTTATGTTTCATTCAGAAATGCTGTCGGTTAGTACTGATGGGCAGTCCAACAACGTTATTTGGTAATGTATAAGTCAGGAAGTATTGTGATGGCTGTTTTAGAAATATGATCTGAATAACTTTAATAATTTACTTGCAATAGCACAAAATAATTTAAAACTCTTACCAAATGGGGGAGGAGGTTGTAGGAATTCAGGTTTAGGTTTCCGAGGCTAGGTATCACAGGGCAAACATAAGTTCCGTTTTTATATGGTCATACTAAAGGAATAGTGAAAAAAGCAGATAAAATTCAAGTGTTTGTTTGATAGGCAGGATGTTGAGGCTTTAGAAGCAAAACTCAAATCTGATTATGTAACTGGATAAATCCCGGTTTTTATTTGATGTAGTGAGGTATTGAATAAAGATAATCATATCTATTGAGTGCATTGCATTATTCATCTTCTATTTGACCAAAATTTAAGATTCAATCTCGTAAATTTTTATATTTACTTCTGAAGGATGCCCTTTATTAGTGGATTTTGCACACTTTCACAAAATAATACTTTAGTATTTAAAAAGAATAAATTATCCCAAATTTACATTTCTTCTACACTAGATTCCACAGGCAAAAGGCGCGGCCTCTTCAGGTGAATTTGTAGATAAAATGGCGTCTATGTGGAAGGAATAGGATCCGGTACTGCAACTGCACTATGGGTCCGGGTGGGTTATCAATTTTTCTTTTCTTTTTGTTTTTTTTTTTAATAGAATTTTGTATCTGTCATAATTAAATCCCTATTTCGTCTATATATATATATATAATATATATATATAATATATATTATATATTAATATATATATATCTATACTATATATATTAAATATAATATATATATAGTATATATAATATATATTTAGGTAATATACATATATATTATAGGACGGCTTAAGTAAACACGTAGCGGAAACTAATTTAGTATTGGGAAGATGGTTGTAATGATTTTTTATTTTAGGTAAAGAATAATTAAAAATCTCTGATTTGCTATAAAAAGATGTCCTTGCATAATGCTTTTAAGAATTCGATACTTTACAATATTTTAAAGGAATGTAAAAATGAAATATTTTTTTTGTTTTTTTCGTGCTTCAACTATGAGAGTTTATGAAAATAAATAAGATTTATATATATATACCTAATAAGTAATAGTATATTATATATTATATATAATATATCTCTTATATATATTATATTATATATATAATTATATATATATATATATATATATATATTATATAATATGATACTATATATGTATATATATCTATATATTATATTACTATATATATATATAGATGGTCAGATTTTTTTAATGCATCACAGTAGTGCTAACTAGAGACCCGGCAGCTCCTCAGTAAACAAATTATAATATTTAGTGGAAATCAGCTGAAAAATTTTTAAGGATGGGATTAACTTTTTTTTTTTTTTTTTTTTTTTTTTTTTGTTTTATTCGTCGAAAAATTAAAAAAAATTATTTCACCCCATTTAGGGGGCTCGGCCGACGGGGGACAGGGGGGGACGAAGTGTCCCCCGTTCGTCCCCGGAAGGCGAGAGACCCGACTCCTCCATCTTGCGGTTAATCTTTATGCCTATTAGTTAAAAAAAAGATAATTTTCTTCAAAACACTTTGATTACTTTAACTAAAATAAACACCATAGGGTAAACCGCAAAGATGGCAGGACGTCGGTCCTCTCGGCTCCCGGTGGATCGACGGTGGGAACTATCCACCCTCCGGGATGGTGCTCCGGAAACGGCCGCTCTTGTCTTTGGTGTCGCGGGGGTTCCCCAACATACCCTCCGGGGTATGAACGTCCCCCCCTCTGTCCCACGTCGGCTCGCAGCCCTAAATGGGGTGAAATAAAATTTTTTTTTAATTTTTTCGAACGAATAAAAAAAAAAAATAAAAAAAAAAAAAACAGTTAAATCCATCCTTAAAATTTTTGCGCTGATCGTCCAAATAGTATAAATTTGTTTTTTACTGTAAGGTTCAATGCCGTTCTCTTAGTTACATACTGTGAGCATTAAAAAAATCTGACATATATATAGATATAGTATATATATATTATATATATATAATAAATATATTAGTATAGTTCAGACCAGTGTGATCTTGGTCCTAGTGTTAAATCTGCCAGGATCAGTTAATAGCGGAATTCAGAAGTCCTCACATCTCCAATCGTCTTCATGACTAATACTATCAGAGTCGAGGTGTATGGGTAAGGCATTGACTCGATGGACTACTGAGTGTCCGGCGGTATTGATTGGGGCCACCGTTCCGAAATCAGACGGTGACGGCCCTCTTTATCCGGACTGAGGATATCCGTTTTTATTTCATAATATATATATATACTAATAATATATATATAATTACTAATATATATATACTTATATATAATAAATAATTATATATTACTACAAAATGAATTTAAAAAATATATCAAGTTTGAAGCTCACCAAAAAAAAAAGTGAAGTTCTTTTATAGCAAATCAAATTTTTTATTATTTTCTTTACCTAAATAAAAAGTCATTACCAACCATTCCAATACTATATAAGTGTTTATCTATTGTGCGCTGGCTCGACGTGGGTTGTACTTAAGGTCCATATATATATATATATTACACTATAATATATCAATGATATAATTATTTAGTAATTTGTATATATATATGATATATAGGACCTTAAGTAAACCACGTAGCGGAAAATAAATTAGTATTGGAATGTTTGGTAATGATTTTTTATTTTAGGTAAAGAAAATTAAAAATTTGATTTGCTTAAAAAGAACTTACTTTTTCTTTTGAGCTTCAAATTGATTTAATTGTAGTAAATTCAGTTTTATATTATGATATATGCATATATATAGTATATGTTATATATATATAAATATCTTATATTATATATATAATATATATATATATATATATATACTATATATATTATATATGAATTATATATATTATATATGTGTCCAGATTTTTTTTAATGCTCACAATATGTATATAGAGACCGGAAGGTCCTACAGTTAAAAACAACAATTATATATTTGGAATCAGCGGAAAATATTGTTTAAAGGATGGGATTTAACTTTTTTTTTTTTTTTTTTTTTTTTTTTTATTTCGTACGAAAAATAAATAAAAAATTTTATTTCATCCCCCATTTAGGGGGCTCCGACCGACGGGTGGGACACTAGAGGGGGGGACGTTTCAATACGCCCGGATAGGAGGATTAGGTCGAGGAAATCCGCGACACCCAAGAGACCAAGAGCGGGGTTCACGGAGACATCCCGCGGAGGGGGGGAGATTAGTCCCGTCGTCCCCGGAGGCCGAGAGACGCCCCGATCTGAGCATCTTTGCGGTTTACCCTATGGTATTCCTTTAGTAAAGTAATACAAAGTGTTTTTTGGAAGTAAATTATTTCTTTTTTTCTCTTATATATTTATTTTCTTTTTTATTATTATGAGGTGTTCTTAGTATTTCGTGTTTGGTTCTCTTCTCTCTCGTCCCTCTTTTCTCGGTGACCGTTTTGTTGTATGGACTTTCTCAGTCCCTTACTGTCCCCGTCGCTCCGAGCCCGCTAAATGCGGGTGGAAATAATTTTTTTTTTTAATTTTCGACGAATAAAAAAAAACAAAAAAAAAAAAAAAAAAAAAAGTTAATCCCAATCCTTAAAAATTTTCAGCTGATTCCCACATTGATATAATTTGTTTCTACTGTAAGGACTGCGGTCTCTAGTTTACATAACTGTGAGCATTAAAAAATCTGACCATCGATATATATATATATACTATATACTAGTATATATAGTATAATTATATAATATTATAATATATATAGTATAGTATAGT
Source organism: Trachelipus rathkii (assembly GCA_015478945.1). Taxonomy (NCBI): domain Eukaryota; kingdom Metazoa; phylum Arthropoda; class Malacostraca; order Isopoda; family Trachelipodidae; genus Trachelipus; species Trachelipus rathkii. The sequence goes on along the minus strand of JABUQX010084991.1, from coordinate 23,137 downwards.
ATATATAATATATGTATTATATATATATAATATATAGTTAGTTATATATATTTAATATAATAATATATAAATACCACTTTAACTAGTTTATTCGTATTAATATCATACGTGAAACGTAATTACTATATGAACGTGTAGTACTTAAAATCATTATTTAATTTTCATGAAGCATACCGTGAAGCACCGAACAAAACAAAGAAAAATATTTCTTTTTAACATTTCCTTAATATATATTTGGGATTCAAGCTAATCTCGCTGTTTTGTCAAGGAAGTTTCTTTTATAGCAAATTCAAATTTTATTAAATTTTTCTTTACTAAAATAAAAAATCATTACAAACATTCCAATACTAAATTATACTTCTCGCGCTACGTGGTTTTAATTTATTTTGAATACTATTATATAATATATATATCATATATATATAAGTAACGGTAATATACATATATATTGTATTTATATATATATAATATATCATATATTACTACTATAAATACTATATATATATAAGTATATATATATTAGACGAAAATACAAAATTTAATTATGACAGAATCACAAAATTCTATTAAAAAAAAATCAAAAAGAAAAATGAATAACCACCGCAGGCCACCATAGTTGCAGTAACCAATATAACTGTAAAACCTCCCGACACCCCCACTATGTACTCAAATTCACCTGGAAGAGGCAAGAGACTTTAATACCGGATTTTCCTGATTTTGGTACCCCCGGAGAAGTTCTATCATTTTTGAGTTAAATTTTCTCCTCTTGTTTAGTTCCCTCTCCCCCTTAATAAAATACTGGTTTAAACCAAATGGTTTAAACCATCCCACCATAACTGTATATATATATTTAGAGATATGATTATTTTATCATACCTCGCACAACAAATAAAACCGGATCTATCCAGTTACATAATCAAGATTTTGAGTTTTCTTAAGCCTCAAATTCCTGCCTATCACACAAACACTATTTTATTTCTTTTTCACTATCCTCTTTAATGACCATATAAAAACTGCAACTATGGCTTTCCCTTGTTGATACCTGCCTCGGAAACCTAAACCTGAATTCCTACAACCTCCCTTCCCCATTTGGTAGGAGTTTTTAAATTTATTTTGTACTATTGCAATAAATTATATTTTTTCAGATATTATTTTTAAAAGAGCATTACAATACTTTCCTGGACTTACTAAAGTTAACAAAATAAGTTGTTACTGCATAGTACTAAGCCGAAAGCGATTTGTCATGAGGAACGTAAACTAAAGGGTTTATCGATCCCCGGCGATCAATATCGAATGCACATTTCGCATTTCGCATCAGTTTATTAAAAAATTTAACATATATACATTCCTTGTAGTCATAGTTTTACATCTTAACACACGCATAGAGGCAGTAGCAATTCGCATAAAATAAAATCTAATCTAATCTAATCTTACCAATGATCAAAGATTTACCCCAAATTCATCTAAAACAGAGATCATAAATGCTCTCAAAGATTGTGTCATCCAAAGTATATTTTCAATGACTCTAAAAGTAAGTAATTGTGGGTGATCTTAAAAGGATATCAGCATTGTAATTCCTGGCAAATTCTGCTATAAACTTAATATGATCAATATTGCTTACGTTAATTATATAACGCTACAACACGTACCAATCAACGTTGAAAAATAAGAAATGTCCAATACTAATAGGACTCTGATATGCTGTAGGGAATCTAAATTTGACGATACTTTATAAAATTAAGGTGAGATGTCCAATCAATTTTTTCATGCCATGCAAATTTGCTAAAACAAAACTCAAAATTTCCCACAATAAAATACAGACTGAGATGGTATAAGCGTAGGAATAAAGATTCAATTTACAAACAAAATGAATGAATTTGACTTTTTCCGTTTGTTGTTGCCCAAGTGGCGTAGCATATACGACGCAAATCTCACCACATTAGCATCCGTGGTCTACATATTTGATTTTCGAAGAACCATTAATTCTTTCGTAGGTCTCCTTCAAGTCGTACCGAATGACCTCAGATAGAAGACGAAAAATACCAGACTGTTTTTTCGATTAATACCAGTCTTTAGGTTCTCCCCTCGAAGAAAATCATAAAGATATAGTAAATAATAAGACTGAATATGCATATTGGCAAAAATTATGAACCTGACCCATCTAACCATTAAGCGTTGGTTTCAATACACCAAGTTTTTGTCCTACCCATGGAACTGTAAGGGACGGAAATCCTTTTCAATGTAATCTGAAACCACGAAAATGACACTCCAGACACAACTAATTCCTGCTTTTGAGCCTTGATCCGAGTAACTTTGCAACATCTTTGGGAAGATTCAAGTTCAATACTACATGATTAACTTCCTCTTGAGAGAAACATTTGGATCTGTTTCATCTTCAATCAGAACTTGATTCATCAACTGTTCAGGTATAACTAATCTTCAAAGGGGGCAAGGTATTTCTTTCAAGTAGCTGGGGGCTTGATTCAGGAATATTTGGAACGGTGGGGAATGATCGCGAATGCAGATATAACATCAGGGATAAAATAATCCAGTGTTTCTTTTAGGAAGTATACGCGCTTACATTGCAAAAAACAAAAGGCACAATTGTCAGGTGATCGCCATTTCGGTTGACACGCACGATAGAAATCCCCAAAACTTAAACATTTTTTCTACTTGAGCCATTGTCGGAAAACATTCAACGCAAGTTTGCACACATTATGAGGCCCAAACTTAAACTATCATCTCAAGTTTTAGCAGAAGTATGCGAATAACTTTATTCAAAAATCTGTGTTACTGCTGCTGTTGGTTTAAAACTGTATATTCACCACATATTATAACAAAAAACTGTCCGGCGATTACACTTTTCCGATTAAGCCATATCAATAACTTGGAGAAGCACTGTTGGTAATGACAGATATCATACCAAGTAATAAGAACAAGCGAGAAACAACATGAAATTCAGACACGTACGCATATCAATTGTACGCTAGCCTTGACATGACGACTGATGTTTAAAATTGCTGACATCACTTTACAAAAATATATTTAATATATAATATATATATATAAACATTTCATATATATTATATAATATTATATATATATATTATATATACGTAATATATATATATATATATTATTATATACTCCCTATATATATATATATATACTTATATAATATAATATATATTATAATAATATATATATATAATATAATTATATATAAATATATACTATATATACTATATATATATATATATATATATATCATATAATTAATATAAATATTATATATATATATATATACCCCTATATTACTATATATATAATATAATATATATAAATATACGTTATATAATTATATTAATAATATAATATATATAAATTATATAATAATATATAATATTATTATAATATATTTATATTATATATATTATCATATTATTTATATTTTTATGTGTACTTATTTTATAAATATATACATTTTTATATATATTACATGTATTTATACATTTCATGTAGGTCTATATTATATATTTTATATTCTTTATGAATTTTATCATCTACCTCCTACCTATTTAAATCTTTCCTACCTATTCAGATGTTTTTATTTATAACATTATTATTTATACTAATATATTATATATATATATAATATATTATATACTTATAATAATATTACATAACCTAATTATATATATTATATAATATATATCATCATACACCTTCTCTTCCCAAGACTGGGATTAAGGTCTGCATGAACGTGCACCGGAAGCAGAAAAGTAGTTACGCCAAGGTAAAATGAAGATTTCGAAAAAAACCCAGCTTTACCCGCCCCGTTTATATCCTTCTAGTGAAACTCGAGTTCCCAATCAGAAAATTCACCATTAGAGTTCGCGGATGATGCGCAGACCCTTACAATCATATCTCACCATGTTGTGGATTCATCCTTCGCCAGGTCCGCGCCTTCTACACCCTTTAGCGCCACTCACTCATATTACTGCACCTTTTCGACTCCACACATACAGATTCCCATTTTCTACTCCTTCCAGGCATTTCCTTTACTACTCAATCACTTTTAATATATTGGATTCTCACAGCTGGTCGATCCCAGCACACTCACCACATAATAACCTCCGCATAATCCAAACCGACTTCATCTCATCCTTTAACACCATGACCTAACCATCTCAACGTAACTTCATTTATCCTCTATTATTCCTTACTTTACACCCACAAAAATTTTCTAAATACACATTTCCTTAATTTTACAAATCTTCTCAACACCTAACACACTCCTAAAGATATCCAATTACAAACACAATATACTTTGAAGACTCTGTACCTTCTTTTTCCATGACCATAGTCCCACTAAAAGCATATTATAGGTAACACATGATTACTATCATTGCAAGACCCTTGAGCCGCACTCAAGTAACCTAGTCCTTTTACATCCTACCAACGTATTTAATTGCACAGCCGTCTTCCTGCCATTCACAACTTTCCTACTCACACTCTGATCATCTGTTCCCTTTTCCAACATATATATCCTAAAAATTTAAACTCTGACACTTGTTCAGTACTCACCATCTAATATCTCTTCACACCGACGACTGTCTCATACCCACAACAACCATAACCTAGCTCTTATCTACATTGTCTACTTTCAAACCCCTCCTTTACACACTCTGCCAAATCTTTCTACAATCCTCTCTCAAACTCTCTTCAATTCACCACACAAAAACCATCATCCGCATACAGTAAGGTAGGGTACGCTCTCATATCTTCTTTTTCCATCATTCTAACACAATCCCCTGCCTACCCCATCTCTAATTCATTCAAAACCCCTTCCCATATACAAATTGAATACAGAGGAGGAAGACATAAAACATCCCTTCCTCACTCCGCAATTATTAAATTAAATTAATCACCTCAGATCCATTTATTCTATACACACGCTTCACGATCGTCTCTTTATACATACTTTTAATAGATTCAGAAGAAGCCCCCTACCACAAACACCAATACCTACACACCTTGCCAATAAGTGAACTTCCTCTTAATCTCTCCAATGATCTTGTGTGTAAATATCAATTAAAACTCTAAATACAAATTTATTTCTTCTTCTCCCTCAATTTCCTCAATTATCTTGTTCCATTATAAATACTTTGATCAACATCCACTACACCTTCTAAACGCACACTATTTATCATCACTACGTCAGTTCTTCAAGTCACTTCGAACGCACTCTTATCCCAAATAATACCAGCATATATTCTATCCGTACAAACACTCAATAAAACTAATCCCCCTATAATTTCCTACTCAGTGCCCTTATCCACTCTATATCCGTATTTATAAGGTCTATTTACTGCTCTTTACAATCTCGAACTATACCTCTCCATGGGCGGATTTGTTACACCAACTTACGATAATCAGTCAATCATTCATCTTGCGTCGTTTTGACCATTTCTCTACCTAGTAAATTTCATCTATACCTTCAGATTTTCCCTTCATTCAACTTTCTCACTCTACCCTTAGCTCCTTTGCTATTAATTGTCCCTTCCTAAAATACCACTCGTTCTTGCACCATCAACCCTAAACACAGTTCACTAACACATTACTCATTCCTACCAATGTTATGCAGATTTTCGAAGTGTTATCCTCACATCCTTCACATCCTATTTCATTAATTGGAAAGCACCATCCTATTCATTATTCTAAGCGTTTCCTTACATTTATATTTTATTAAGTTTTCCGCGCTGTTCTTCCAGAGAGTTCCTTTCCTTGAATGTCACCTTCTCACCTTTTGTTTAACTTGTTTTTTTAGCCTCTTTTTTTCTCTACGTATGACTTTTTAGTATTCCTTTTTTTCTTCCTTATATAATTTCCTAACATCTTTCTTTTGAAACCTCTATCATTGGCCTCAGTATCATTCAAACAACGCTATCCTCTCTTTACTTTTTAACCACTTGCTGTCACCTCTTTATTTACATCATCCTTAACTTCTACTTTCCTACACTACGCATAATTTCTTTGCTTATTCTCACTGAAAACAACGCTTCCTCAATTTCGCTTCCAGATATTGTTTCAGTTATTTTACTTGTCACATTTACGGATTTGCTTTGCGAGCGCTCTTATAATAAACTATTCTTTATTGGTTTTTCTCACTTCTCACTTCTCACTTCTTCTTCTACTCACTTCTCTCTCTCACTCTCTCTCTCTCCCCAAGCTATACTAACTCTCAGTTTTATTCATAACAAACAACATTAATAGTTCGAATTATCCCATTCTAATCCCCTCACTAATTTAACATCCAACACATTACTTCAACATCTCTTCTTGTACCAACAACAAAATCAATTGCAACTTTTCACTTCGATACCATCTTACAACAAACTCTGATATACTTATGAATACTCTTGTGCTTAACAAAGTACAACTCATACACACCTCTCTGCCAACGAAATCAGTCACCCTCCATCACCATCTCATTTTTCCGGACACACCCAAAGTCATCTGTTATATACATCCCTTTTTGATCACTTAACCACCATTTAAAGTTATATACAATCAATCTGAAGCTCCTTACTCACCCCATCCAAAACAAACAGTCAGATTACCCAAAAAAAATCACACTATCAAGTCAACATACCCTCAGATGACTATATTCAAAACCACACATACCTTGCTTTTCCAAATTTAAATCCATTAGAATTCTAGCACTTCACAAACACAAAAATCTACCATAACTCTGTACCACAAGTCATTCAGAATTGCAACTCCTTCTCTCCCCTTTTCCTTCTCCACACCAGCACAAACACATTCACATCACACCAACTAATTTTTACCGTTTCCTTTCATATTTGTTTCAGTCACAACGAACAAATCAAATTTGCCCTTTCCAAATGCATCCAGTCACCTCTCTCCTGTTTCCTCAAACATTTATTCGCTTGATACTTCATTGTACCCATACGAATTTCTAATTTTCGCCCTAAATAAGTCGCTTAGCGTGATCACGGCCTTCTCCGAGGCTGCATTAGCATTCCTCTGGCAAAAGATAAGTGTAGTGGGCAGCCAACCCAATACAAAATAAGTTCTTTCTACGAACATAACATGAAATACCATTTGGACAGTTCTTATATCCCCACACACAAGGGAAATAAGAGAATAGATGTCTGTTAAGATGTTGCCTAGACGGCAATATAACTAGTTAAGTATGTGTATATATAATGTGGATAAATGTTGCGATCGTATGTTAGATGGGCGTGTCTGCGTGTGAATTTTTTGATTGTAATTGCACGCAGACAGAAAGTCGAAATTCACTAGCACTGAAATAGTATATACATACGCATAAGCAAAATGATGAGTTTGTGTAATTTCAATCGCGTGTCGAGTGTACGCGTGTATCTTCTACCATATTATTAAGTATATATTTTATATTTATATTAATATATATATTGATATATTATAATATATTTATTTACTAATATATATTATATACTGTATATTATTATATAATATAATATTACTATATAATATATATAATATATATATATTAACTCACTCACTCACTCTATATATTATATATATTATATATATATATAATATTATTATATATTATTTATAATATATTTATATATATACTATATTAATATTTATTATATATAATGTATATATATATATTATATATATATATATATTTTATATATATATAATATATTAATTAAATAATTATTGTATATAATTAAATTATTATATATATTTTAATTATATATATATATATTATATAAAAATTATATATATATATATTAGGTATTTCGGTTTTTGTCGGAATATCCCGCATCCGATCATGTCGCGCATTCTTCAACTTCATTTTTCCTTGTCCTCATTTGCAACAGAGTGGCTCTGGTCTTCCCTTTCCTAATCTATTCCTGCCAATTGGATGGGATAATTTCCGTCTGGAGTCATCTCATGCCTTGCAAAATTCTACTTTTTAAAAAATCAACTCTCTACATCTCTCTCCCAAAACACCTCAGACCTATTTATATTTTCTTTCCGACGGCACTTAACGTCTCTCTGTTGATTAACACATACATTGCTTGGTTTTAAACATAAACAACGAAATTATCTTGAAACGTTCATATTTCAGTGATATATATAAGGTGCCTCAAAGAGCTGGGAGTTCTGTTTCAGTGTGCTCGCGGGAATTTTTTCTCTCTGCCCAGGCACTTCAGACTAAATTATAAGGGTATAAGCTCCTTATCGCCCATTGTATGATAAGTATCGTTCTCAAATTTGGTGGACTCGGCCACCTTCTATGGATGTGAGGGTTGAGTCTATTAGCTAAGACACTAATAAACGTTCCTACTTTCAAAACTATCATGGACTCTTTCTATCTCTGTGTCATAACGTATTCGCTCTATCTTTTTTTAGTATAGGTACTACATGCAGAAACATGCTCGCGGGGTTGACCTCTCGCAGTTTCCATAATACTTCGCCGTCGCCTCGTAGACAAGAGGTGTCGCTCACTCTGGACACTTATTTTGTGAAACAATGTAATTGCTTTGTATTTGTGAGTATTGCGAATCCCCAGACTGTTCGTTGGAGTGCCTTCTTCTTTTCCAAGCTACTTCTATCTGCGTAACTCCTTACCTTCTTTGCTTTTCCAAACATAAATTTAATCTTCCTCTGTTTTAAAGCCACCTTCTGCACTCACCTAAAACTTTTTTGCGTTAGACTGTGGTTGGTGTGGGTTTTAAGTGTTGTTTATTTCTCGTCAAGTTCCTTGAGAAGAGCCCAGCCCGTGAGTGTGGTGATCTGATAAAATATAGGAGTGAGCTTTATATATATATATATATAGATATATTATATATATATATATTATATTAATTAATATATTTATATATTATTTTATTATATATTATATATATATTATATATTATTATATATAATATATATAATATGTGCTTGCCTATAAGGCGGAAGGGCTGAAGTATTTGGTGAGGGAGTTTGAGAGAATGTGTGGACATAAGGGATAAAAATAAATTTCATGGAAGAGGAATTCAGGAAGTTTATTTGTGTAATATTTAATAATGATAGGAAGGTAGTCGGAGTTTATGGAGGTTAGAGTAGGGGGGGTGGTATTATTTCAGAAGTTAAAAGATTATTTAGCAGTATGAATAAGCTCTCCTTCAAAGGGTGGATTGAAGGAGAGACTTGAACACTGTTAGAATAGTTGTGAACGGAAATGAGGCGCTTTGATGGTTCCTGAGGAATATGGGAAGAAAGGGTGGGCTTCTGTTCACAAAAGTTAAAGATAAGTCATGTTTGAAAAAATCTGTCTACTTTACCCAGCCGGTGAATGTAATGGGTGTGACACGTTAGGAAGGTTTGAATGCCAGGTTACGGAAAATGTAGGAAGTTATTTGAGATTTGAAGCGGTTCGAGAGCGGTTTGTTGGGGGTTTAAGAAGGGATGAGATTAGGACCTCTGCTGTGGTGAGGAGACAAATGGGTGTGTATTGACAGGAGATCTGGTTCGTGGGAGAGCGTGAGAGGAATGTTAAGAATGGTATCGTGGGCATCTTTGTGTAGAATGTGCAGGAGCAAAAGTGAGTGGTAAGAAGAGTCTTTGGAGGGCGAGGGGTTTAGAAGGAGAGGATAAGGGGGAGACCAAGAGGAGTGATGGATGGAATTATAAGAGATAGTTTGGAGGAGGGATGAGTGGGGGAGAAGAGCGGGTATGATGTGGCGAGGGAAGGAGGGGGTGGGAGGAGGTGGGTGAGGGCGAGATGTAGGTGGGGGTTGAATGAGAGAGGCTGTACGGACCACTACCCCGCTCAAGCGGGACATAAGTTTATGCACAATATAATAATTAATAATAATAATATATATATATATATAATATATATAATACTCTATAAATATATGATTTATATATATATATATACTTTATAATATTATATATATTATATAATATTTATATATATTATAGTCATATCTATAATATATATTTTTGAAGTGAATTGCATGGGAATGAACATTTGAGCTACAAATTAATTATAACTAAGTTAAAAACACCAGGTATTTTATGGATTTAATAAACTAATATATATTTTTCGTTTAGTTTCGAATTTTAATCTGAAAGAATATTTTTTAATTACATTCTATTGGCAAACCACGTACTAGATGACTACACTACACTACTTTTCATAGTAATAAAAAAATATATAATGATAATTTTATAATAACAATTAATAATAATAATAATAATAATATAAAATAATAATAATAATTAATTTAATATAATAATAATAATTAATAATATAATAATATAATAATAAATTAATAATAATAATAATAAATAATTAATAATAAGCATAAATATACTAAGACAATATATAATAATAATAATATAAAATATATTAGATCAATAATCTCTCTCTCTCAATTCCTACTCATGTTTATACAGAGTCCTATATGGTAACTAATGGCATTACGGAAGCAGAAAAGAGTAACATAATATGAGCAGTCTCTGTAAAGAAACCGTTTTATCGCCCCTTTTATACCTTTTTAGTGAGACTTGTCCAGTCAGAAAATCCATCCCTAAGAAGCTTCACTTGTGACCACGACGACCTTCACTATACATCGGGCAAATATATGGTAATCCCTTGCCCATTTTGTCCACAAACCATACCCCCTCGCAAAACCCCGCTATTTACTCTTTCCTATTAGCGCTCTCTCTCTCTCCTCTACCAACATTATTCTCTCCTTTCATGATTCTTTTACGACCCAATTACATTTTTCTTCGTCTCCCAATTGGGAAATTCACACAACTCACCACTACATCCGCTTTACAAACCTACTATCATCGTATCCATTTCCGGGTGAACTCGCCAAACCATCTCAACAGTCCTTTACTTCCGCTCATTTACCTTTCTTCACCACACATCTTGCTCTGTAGTACGTTTCATCCTCATTATTGCAATTATTCTCACAACTAATACGCTCGGAAGATGAATTATAATAATAATAATATAAGATAATAATAATAATAATAATTATTTATACATTAATAATTATAATAAGAATAAGTTTTAATAATAATTAATAATTAATAATAATAATAATAATAATAATACATAATAAAACAATCAATAATTATAATAGATAATAATATAGATATAATAATACATAATAATAATAATAATTATAAAATAATTAATAATAATAAACATAATAATAATAATTATATATATAATATAATAATAATAATAATAATAATATTAATAATAATAATTATAATATATATAATAATAATATAATCAAATATAATAATAATAATATATAATAATAACAAAAATTAATAATACAAAGTTATAAGAATAATAATAATAATTAATAATAATAAGTAATTAATAATATATAATAATGATTGTAATAATAATTAAATAAATAATAATACTAATCAATTAATAATAATATATAAGATATACTACTAATAATATAATAATACTAATAAAATAATAATAATAATAATTATAATAATAATAATAAAAAATATGATTAGAATAGAATAATAATTTTAAATAATATATAAAATAATGTAATAATAATAATATTAATAATAATATATAATAATAAAATAATATAATAATAATATAATAATAAAGCTCTGTCCATGGGTCTTCTTGGTGTATTTGACCGCAAAATGTGGAATGTGTGCAAATGGAGGTTCTTATGTGAACGTGGAAGGAAATAACTCGTCTGTTATTTATAGGATGGCATCAAAACCTTCGATTAGGACAGAGTACACCCAGACATATACCACCTCGTACCTTGTTGTATTGATGCCCTAAGTTCATCGTTAGCCCCATTCCAGATTGTGATTCAGGAAATATTAATTCCTAAGTTCGATATTAACACACCTTACAAGTTAGACTGTCTTTGCGGGTAGTAGGAACCTATCCATGACTAAAAGTTGTACGATGACGTGCCATTGCTCTCTCCATTGCTTTCTGTCATTGCCAATACAGTTCAGCTAAAATATGCAGTTGGCGAATAGTCTATTCTATCTCAACTCGGAAATGTACCTGCTGTTCTGCACGTACTCGAGTATAGTCGCCTTGAACCTAATCACCCTATTCTGTTATCTCCAGGCGAGCGCCTGTACAACAGAACAGTAATTCTACTCAATGATAGAACGGTGTCACATAGTAACTTTTGCTGTCTCTCGTTTAAATATGAACTTCTTTTCACTTTGATGTAGAATAGCAAAGATTTCAGCTACTGATTACTGAGCCGAAAACCCACTCCTATTAACAATTAAGTGAAGCAAATGCAGAAAACAGTTAACATCGTTGACTTGCCCAAATCTTATGGACGCCACCATGTTTGCAGTTGAATCACGTAGTACAAGGTGCAGCTTTTGTTGGACAGTTTTATTATCAGATTTAACAAACCTATCCAAATTGATTTTAAAGTATTGGGATAAGGAGTTATTAATTATTTTTTCAAATGTTTATTATATTTATGTCCATTTGACCTTTGAATATTCTAAAACGTTATTTGTAGTTTATTAATATGATATGAATGAAAACTTAGAAACTTCCAACATATACATTGAATCTAATATTTTGTGGAGTTTCTGTGTTCAATGTCCATAAGGTTCTGAAATTTCATTTCTTCAAACAGATGAAGAAGGGGAAGAAAAATTAGATTTAGAAGATAAATTGCATTCTTTTGAAAGAAATATTGAAATATGCAACCATTTATATTCTCAAGAGAGTGAAACTCTTCAGGTAAAAGTAATTAAAGCTATGTAATTTTCCTATATAATAATTTAATAAAAGAGTTTTTCTTGTTTAGAAATTGACAAACAAATAATGAAAGATTCCTTTAATACGATTGCTGCAACAACATATAAAAGAACTGCAATTATTTTTCAGAAGGAAAAAGATTACCTAAGGGAGAATGAGCTCCAATTGAGAGCCATCACTGAACTTCTTCATGAAAAAACTATTCATATAAAGGCTATTGATAGAGATATTGGGAATCAGCTGATTAAAATTAAACAAGCAAATTTAGCGTGTAAAGCTCTAAAGCAAAAACTGGCAACTAAGACGCTTCACTTGGTAAGGTGTTCATTTATATTACTATATCCCTATAATAAAATATCTGCGTTTTAAGCGGATCCTAAGTGACTACGTCTTATTATACATTTATTAAGGAAACTAAAGCTGTATTTAAGGAATACGTTTCCTACTGGCACACAATTTTCTTTCTTATAATTTTTTTTCTTTATATACTTTTAGTATTATTTTACTTTGCTACAATACCTTTCTTTCTCTTAAGCAAAGTAGTGCCATTAAAAAATTAAACATTAGACAAAAAGAAAAAAAAAAAAAGAGAAAGGGAAAAAAAAAAAAAGAAAAAGAAAAAAAAAAAAAAAAAGAAAAAGAAGAAAAAAAAGAAAAAAAAGAAAAAAGAAAAAAAAAAAAAAAAAGAAAAAAAAAAAAAAAAAAAAAAAAAAAAAGGAGAAAAAAAAAAAAAGAAAAAAAAAAAGAGATCAAGGGGAAGAAAACAAAAAAAGATAAAACGAAAAGGAAAGAAAATAAAGGGAAAAAGAAATGGAAACCAAAAGGAAGAAAAACATGAACTCACCCACAAAGAACAAAAAAAAAAAAAAAAACCCCCACAAAAAAGAAAGAAAAAAAAAAAAAAAAAAAAAAAAAAAAAAAAAAAAAAAAAAAAAAAAAAAAAAAAAAAAAAAAAAAAAAAAAAAAAAAAAAAAAAAAAAAAAAAAAAAAAAAAAAAAAAAAAAAAAAAAAAAAAGAAAAAAAAAAAAAAAAAAGGGAAAAAAGAAAAAAAGAGAAGAAAAAAAAAAAAAAAGAGATAAAAAAAAAAAAAAAAAAAAAAAAAAAAAGAAAAAAAAAAAAAAGAGGGAAACAGAAAAAAATAAAAAAAAAAAAAAAAAGAAAAGGAAAAAAGCCCCCCAAAGAAACGACCCAAAAAGGACAAAAAAACAGAAAAAGAATAGTTACTTTGATGGAATGTTATTCCAAAAACAAGAACTAGAAATTGCTTTTAGCAAATAGAAATTAAATACGAAAAGATTAGAAAAGAAGAAAAGAGGTAAAAACTAAACCCAAGACAAAAACAGACAGAGAAAAAAAAAAAAAAAAGAAGAAAAATTGATGTTTCGGTTTTATGGATTTTCAACAGGTGTATGAGGATTAATAGGGAACGCTTTGGGGAGGTGTTTAATGATATATGGTGTTGTTGGTAGGCTTCCGCCAATGGAATCAAAAAGTATGTTATGACGATAGTGAAGGTGTGTAAGAAATAAATGGAGTCGTAAGTGATTGCGTTTTAAACTTAGATAGGCGGAGTAGAAGCCATGGATGTATGGTCTCTTGGTATCCAATTTTTTGTATACTGGATTTGTTTATGAAAGAATTAGAGGGGGGGGTTAGCAGGGGGGCATGGTGGTTTGTTTTTTTTGCATGATGGAGGAGAGAAATGGAAAAGAGAGAGTGGAAAGGGAAGCCCGAAGCCTATTATCCCGCCTATTTATATGGAGGACATGAACTTTAGTTTGTGTTGGGCGAAAAAATCTTTAAGGAGAGCAGAGTTTGTCTGTGAGATGAGGATTGTATAGGAGACGAATTGGACGCAGGGTTGTTGTAAAAGGAGGTATGGGTTGCTGAAACGTAACGTCTAGATTAAGAGTAAGGTTATGGTTGTAAGTGAGGACAGTCTCTGATATGAAGTTATGTTAGATGTGAATCAGGCTGGGATAATAGTTGTCTGAGTTTTTAAATATTTAGATATATGTAGTAAAATTATTTAACATACTGTATACTGTGTTGCAAATCACTCTTCAGAAAATACTTTACCCTTTACGTACAAAAATCACTACTGACTGACACTAATTCTACTTTCTATTGGTCAGTGTACATTGCACAACAGAGCGTTTTTGTTGTAAGATTAGAAGAGCTCTTCATAACTGAGTCACCTTATTTACATCTAGGCATAAGGGAAAGTTATAGGTGGATGAGCTGGGCTCTGTAGACATATTTACTAGAGTTTTAATTTCAGAGATGGCGGATAATCATAAATGTTGATTGTGCATCTATATCGTATTACGATGGGTGGGGGTTGGAGAAGCGACCACAGTAGGATTATTCACCGACTATTACACATTGAGTCGTATTTGTCGATTTTACTTTACTGTGTCAGCAGACAGTGGTGTGAGAAAGTCATATCCTCCTGCCATCCATCCGAGGAATGTGGATTTAAAGGAAAATTCAGGTTAATGTAAAGATCATCTGATCAGCAGTAGATTAATGACTCAAAGGAATTATCACTAAGCATAGAGAGACAATATAATAAAGAATGATAGTAATTAGATCTAAGTAAGATTAACTAATTATTAACGTGAGTATATATGGGGCACCATATACGTAGTTTGAGTTTTGTGTCTAACTGAACTCTACCCGCTTAGAATAATATGTCTATATTATTAATATGTAAAAGAACATATAAAACGAAGTTTTATAAATAGGAGAGGAGTTGGTAAAGATCCTAATAAAAAAGTGAATAAATAAAATAAAATATTTAATAAATTAACATAATATTGATTTCAATATTTGGTAGAAAATAAAAGAGAATGACATTTAGGTGTAGTACAAAGATTAAATCAGCTAAATCCACCGACAGAAAGGTGTACCAAAGCAATGTTCAATGGCTACGTTACGAATGCCAGTAGTTGGTGTGCACAGACGAATGGTGTGGGGAACAGTATGCTCATTAACTGTATCCACAGCGGAAGATGGTCATCAATGGTGAGTGTGTTGGAGATCGACCGGCTGGGTTGGAGACAACGGAAAAGAAAAAGTGGATTGAAGTCAGTAAAGGAATGAAATACTTATTGTATGGAAGAAAGAAGTATACTGAGATATTTGGTCAGAGGCGAAAAGAAATGGTCGGCGCATAGATAGGATGTTCACAAATTTAGAAATTAAGGACGTAGTTTAATTCAATTTAATGCAGGATACAATAGGTGGAGAGCTCCTTGAAAATTGATATAACTCTGTCAATGTTTGCGAAAAGGAGGAAATATTATATTATCCAACATTATCCACATGAAGTTTCCACGAAAAAAGTGTCCGCTTATTTTAAGATAGTGATAGGGTCTGTCGCACTGATATATATAGGTACCCAGTTTTGAAAAGGATTTAGTTTAGTGAAATTTTCTGACCGCAACGAGTTCATCTTAATAAAATGTATCAAATAGGGTTAGGATAGATAGAAGGTAGAAGGACTGAGGACTATATTCTAGATTCAGATCTTTAGTGACATCATATTATCTATCCACTACTATTTTCTTAGTTTGTTACACGGTATGTTATGTTTCGGCACTACTTACTTCACCAGTCTTTGTAGTATAAATAATATTAAATATAAATTAATATTAGTGAATGAGATCATAAAAGTGTGAATAACTAATAGGATGAGCAGATATATTACATTAACTGCATTAGAGTCAATTTGATGACTTAAGTCGAGGATAGGATAATAATAATAATTATGGTCAAAAAAGTATAAATTCATCACCGGTAGAAACCTTGGACTCTAAACGTTAGAAATAAAAGTAATTAAAAACACAGAATTAATTATAAATGCTAGTTAAATATCAAATTATGTAAAATTTAATTTAATAATAATAACAAATGAATTAATATATATTAATTAAATATAAGTAATAAATAATAATAATTTATTAATAATAATATAAATTAATAATATAATAATTATAATAATAAATTAATAATAATTAATAATAAATAATAATAATAAGATAATTAATACAATATAAATTAAAAATGAAAATAAAATTATAAAAATACATTTTTATATACTGCATTTATAAACTACAAAAATTTGATTATAATTAACTTTCGCAAAACATTGTTTTAACTTTATAGAGAATCAGAAACCTTACTATCGATTAATTATGGAGATAAATCTAATTAAATGTTGTAACTCAGGTAATACATGATAAGTAGGTGAGTTAGTGCGGTATTATCAGGTTGCACTATAGTATTTATATAGTTTATGCTAGAGTACGTAGTACGTAGCGGACCACCATGTGCTGAGTGATATATTAACGAGGGATGAAACCTAAAGGTTTATCACAACGTCAATATATTATGTATAGGCCATTCAAACGGTCAACATAACATCATGGACAACCGTCTAAACGGATTAGATAATTTTCCCAAAGTTCAGGATATATAGTTTCATATAATAGTATAACATTTTTAAGTACATATCATTTTTAGCTACTTCTGGCTTTAACACTGCACTGAAAATATCACATAAAATTAGATTACATGACTCTTCAGATGATCACTTGATAAGCATACTACCATATTAGTAGTTGAAAGAGACCTCTCACATTTAGCGCAAGCAAAATTTAAGGGAAGTAATGACATAATTATTGTTAATTTTTAAAGTATTTCCGAGACGCATGTAATAGAATTAACTCAATTTATTTATTATATATTGTACATAATTAGAATGATATGAGGAAATGCAATTGGCTCTTAGGCCTCTCACCACACTCTCTATAACAGTCATTTACTTGTTTAGTATGTTATGTAGGTGGGATGAATTATTTATCAAATGAACGAGTAAATAATATAGTAGTGAGTCGTTTATGCATAATAACTATATAGGATAAAATTATATATAAATATTATAGATATATATTATTCATATAATATATATTAATTATATATAATATATAATAATTAATTAATAATATATAATATATATATATATATTATATATAGAATAGTTTTATAATATATAAATATATATATCATATATATATATATATATAAATATATATTAAATTTAAAAACATAAATAAGATATTATATATATAATTAATATATATATTAATAATATATATATACTCCATACTAATACGTTGTGAGTAGTTTATGAGGTATTCCGATAAAGGATTTGTCTTTTTAGTAATTAATCAATATTATATATTACTTCAAATATATAAATTGGAAATTATATAAATATCATTTTTTATTTATTTTTTAATAACTACTTTATAGTGCTGAGTCAAAGGTCTATACTTATCTCTTTCTAAGGATTTATATTAAGCATAAGAACTTGTACAACAAAGTTATCTTAGGCGTCTCACACTTTTACAATTTATTAATATAATTAAGAAATTTAACATTTAAAAATAAAATATAAATAAATAATTTATTATAATATATAATAATAAAATATAAATAATAATAATTCATAATATGATTAAATAATAATAATAATAATGAATTACCTAGAGTGGTTGGGAATATACAGTCTTACTTAATATTTAATAATAATATAATAATAATAGATGATATTAATTGATATACAGATCAATATAGCTTAGGTTAAAGTATACGTAATAATATACTTATATCACTACAAAGGAAAAGAGACATCTGAGAGAAAGGGTTCGATGATGAGTTCGAATTCGAAGCAACAGAAGCGCTACTCATCAATGTCATCGCTTCATTCCCAAGATTCAGGAAGTAGCAGCGTTGCCTCGTCTTCAGTTGAGGTGAGACGTAGGTGTAATAATATGTGTGTGAGTATAGGTATCATCTATACAGTCATTGACGACTCACTACCCATACCACATTACACATACCAGTATATAGTTATCTAGTTAAGACTAGGTATAATGATAGGTTGTAGTACTCAGAGTATATAAAAGAACTCCTTAATCTCAGTAGTTTTAATGTCATTATCAAAGTTAAATATGAGTATTTTATTTAATTATACATGGTTTCATTACACTGTATATATATAATTATTTATTATTATTAATTAATTATTAATTATTATTATAAATTATAATATTAAATTTACATTATTTAATTATTTTATTTAATTATTATATATTATCTATATTATTATTATATTAATTTTAATTATTATATATATCTTTATATAAAGCAGATAAACTGATGCTCTAATGACAATGAATATATAGCAATTAAATTAATATTATACAATAATAAATTATTATTATATTCATTATTATTAATTATTATATATTATATTTATATATAATTATTATTATTATTATTTATAATTATATTTATTATATTGATTATTATATATTATATATATTATATCTGTATAATATATAGACATGATAACTGTGACCATTAATTTTAAAAAGTATATTGTTTAATAATAGATTATTTATTTCTTATTTTATAGTGAATATTATATTAATATTGATTTTTATGTTATGATAATTATATTTATAATTTATATATAATTTAATTAATTGTTATATTACTTTATTATTATTTTATATTTATTTTCATATTATTATTTTATATTATTATTATTTTATATATTATTATTATATTAATTTCTATATATTAAATTAATTAATTTATATAATATATATATATATAATTATATAAATGGTTACACGGCATTTATGCTTATTGCAGTTACAGAAAAAGTTCCATTATATATTTATATATATATAACTAAAAACTTGCCGAGTATGTTCCTCTGGATAAAACCTTGTATCGACTTTTAATAAAATTTTTACCCTTAAAAATAAAATACTCCTAAAATCTATTTTTCTCAATATATAATTTATTTACTTTCTTAGTTTCCTATGAAGAAAGAAAAAAATGTTAGAAAACGAAGATATGATTTGGTAAAAAAGAAATAAGAAAATGAGTAATATCAGAAGAAATTATAGTGACTCATAGTTAGTAATTTCTTTATAATTAACAATGTTATTTTATAGTTTAAATTTATTATGTATGAAATTGTGATTGGGAAAGAATGTTTCTTATATTATAGTTAGTTAAAGTTTTGGTAATTATTAATTTGTGGAATGAACAATCATAATTAATTTCCCGATGTTTCAGGGTAAATTAGCTACTGCTTCCTAAAAATCTAAAGCATAAATAAATTGATTATATATAATATAGTATAATATTATATATATAGATATTTACGAATGCCTCAATTTGGAAATTATTGACATATATATATATAATAATTATATATATATATAATATATATAGTATATATATTTATATTAATTAATTATATATTATAGCATTCATTCGTCTCTGATATATATATACTGACGTAGAACATTTGTATGTATTTCCTTCAATTACTCTATAAAAGTATATAATTATTATATTTATATATATACTATAATAATATATATATAGCGTATTATTTAATTGAACTTTAATAATACACTTAAATAATGTACATATTATATTATGGCAAAACTCCCGATTGATGTATATTTGATTAAGCCAGAATTACTGATCTAGTTACAATGTTATCGATACCTTATCTACTTCCCCACTACCTCTATTCATTACAACAAATATTTTTCCTAGTATATACTATTAATTATATAATATAAATATAATATTATATTTATATAATAAATTATAATATATATATATATACTAAATGAAAAAAAATATTAACGTTAGTATAATGAATGTATTTATATTATATAATAATTAATATTATTATGAATATATATTTAATTAATAATATATAATTAGATATAATATAATTATAATTACTTTAATATATACTTAAATATTTATATAATAATTAATTATACTTTATATATATTATATTCATATATTTTAATATATATATATATATATTATGATTAATTATGTATATATATATACTACTATATATATATATATATTATATATATTGATATAATTAGATAATAAATAGATAATATGAGCTTATGATAACCTATATGGAGTGGGGTAAACAATGTTCGGAGTTATGCAATACAGTATTTTAAATTATCTGTTAAATTTATATTAAAACTTTATATTTAAGAATATACTTAATTCAGCATGTTCATGGGATTGTATTAGTAGATCAAGTTAGATACATGTTTTGCTTAATTATGTATTTCTTAGATTTTGTATACACGCTAGTATAATAGATAATTAAAATAGTATATGATGCGTTGCGCTGATGTAATATGTGAGAGTTGCCAAAATGTGTCACTTAAACTCTCTTATTGTGTATCAAATATCTGAATTATTAGGAATTATTACAATGATCACTGAAACAACTCTTAAATGTTTTTCTGTCTTGAAAAGGTTAGGGGAAGATTATATTGTTTCAAATGTTTTATCTAGACAAGAGGATTACTGGTCCCCTTATAGTATAACGCTGGCTTCACAAAGCTTAAAAAACATATATACTGAAAATAAATATCCTTTTGATATTAAAATCCTTTTATTGTCTTGAAATGTGAAACTGTTCACATTTTATTATATTAGATGACAATATATGATCTACAGATATAGGAAAACATAGTAACACGCGTCACGAATAACAGAAACACAGTGTGTAAAATATAGACATATAATATTCGTCATTGAGCTCGTAGAAATTCTCATAATGAGAGAGGATACAATGTTATTGTCACGAATGGAACATATGTAACATGTTAATATATAGTAAAGAAAAAAGATGGGTCAAATCGTATAGGTTCAGCTTATGGTCGATATCCCCCATGACAACTGTGCATAAAAAATTTTATGATTTTTCTCTATTTAAACCGTGTTTGCATTTATTCAGAGCAAGTAAGGATGTTATTAAAGCATTGTGTATGATAACTTTGGAGATTAAGTCAATCAAGAAATAATTACTTCACAAAAAGAATATATTATTGAGAGCAGCACTTCTTCAACAAAGAGAAAGGAGACATTTGCACTTATTATATAATAATCAAGTCGACTATTTAATCAAATTTCAACAAACAAAGATTATATATGTATAACCCATATTGTAATATTAAATTTTATATAATTGATGATGCTTCAACTATGATAGCTTCATCATTTTAACGACACAAAGTTTGTGCTTTCTTTGATCATAGTAGTACCTCATATAGTGCATTGTAAAGGGAGAATGTGTTGTTCTATCATACAATCTTTGTGCCTCACAAAAGGAGAAGACAATATTTTTTTAAAGGAAATTCTTTCAGACGTATAGAAACGTCACAAATAAAAAGTAAAAAAATTAAAATATATTCGAGTTCATTACTATCCTGAAATAATTACTTCAGTACAGAAAAGAATGTGAGAAAAGGCTCCGCTTCTGTGGTATGTAAGTTCTGGCACACTTATCACTTAAAAATGTCAAAAACTTATATAGCAATAAATGTTTAAGAGAAATTGGCACATTAGTAACTCGTTAAAAATCTATGTAGTTGTTCTAATTAAAAATATAAAAGTACTGTGATCCACATTAATATAATATAACTAACAGTACAGCAATCAATATGTTATACGAATTGAAGGGTTTAAAATATAGATTTCATATACGAATTATTATAATGTTAAAATTAGATTAGTCCTTAGAACCAGTAATATATTTGATAATAAATAATTCATTACTTAATGTCAGCGAGTTTATTATTTTATGGGAAAAAAAGCTTATAAATTATAGCGAGAGACAAGGCACAATCTCCATCAAACATCAAACTCAGTACTATAAATACAATAAATAAGAATATATATGGCAACAACAAAAGACAAATACCTGTCAAGATCTACTGTTAAAAACAACCCATCACAAAAAACATAACATATATTTTATCATACCTGACTTGTATTTAAAGAATTTTAAGCAGAAAATCTATTTTCTAAGTTTTCACGATTCCTTCACAGAAGAATTGGTGACCCCAATGGTTGGTACCCCTGCGCGACTGGCCTGAGGGCGGAGTTTGGGTAGGTTTCCAGCCCTGTTTAGAAGTCAGTCAGTGTCTTTTCGACTTTTACCGAGTGTAGATGTGTTTTTCGTCCTCTTGCTCACTGATCATTTAATCGTATAAAAAAGCTTAAGAATTATGTTTTATCTGGAAATAATATTGTTTTATTAATAATTTGTTTACCTATTCACTTTAATTAGTTTGATTATTAATACTTTTTAATTTGCATTATTTTTTTAGTGTGAGAAAAATTTAAGCTATTGTGATTGTAAATATTTTTTTTTTCTCTACTTCTAAGTTCAGA
>JABUQX010084990.1:27500-32500 GCA_015478945.1 Trachelipus rathkii | reverse complement strand
TATATATAGTATATATATATATATGGTGATATTTGGTTTAGAGCGACAACTATCATCGATCCATCTAAAACTACAATAGTTACAGGAAAAAGGAATACATGTGGAATCCTTGGGCAAAATTTTTATTTGGCGAGGAAACTGTAAAAAAAAAAAAAAAAAAATAAAGAGAAACAAAAAAATCATATCTCAATAAACTAATTAGCTACAGCGAAAAAAAGTGATACATTTTTGGAAACCTTGTAAAATTTTAGTTAGGAAAATTGTAAATAAAATAATCACTAAATAAGATAAATGAGCATAATAATAAATATTGGCCTATTTGTTCTGTCATTTCAGTGGGCAGGAGGACACTAATTATGTATATAATATATATTATTTGCTAAAGGTATTACACACGGCCAAGGAGGGGGCTCGAGCCGACGGGAACACGATTGAGGTTTTTTCCATACCTCAACATTTTGTGCTAGGAGTGGCGAAGAACGGAGGAAGACCCCCGCGACACCCAAATACACACGATCGGGGGTCCGGAGACCCATATCCACCGGAGAGGGGGGGAATTAGCTCCACCCCGTATGCCCGGCAAGGCGAGAGACCCCGGACTCTGCCATCGGTGCGGTAGTAATATACCCTTGGGGGTATTCGTTGTGAAAAGAAAAAAAAGCAAAATTTAATAGAAAGATCTATTTATTATTATACTGAGTAACCAATAAAAGGTCTCTAGATAGGCTCTCTAATCATATGACTATAACAAAAATATTATTAAGCAGATAATATTTTTTATTTTTTTTATTTTTATCTTTAATCAATTTTCTATCTCTAACAATTATAACAGTATTCCAAAAGTGTATTCTTTTTCGCTCACCTATTGTAGATTTTGAGATTTTTTTTTTTTAAAAATGTTTATTTTTTTTTTTTTGTTTTTTATTTTGTGTTTATATTATTTTTTATTTACATTTTTCCGCCACTAAAATTTGGACCCAGGCATTCCAGCCAATAGTATTCCTTTCCCTGTGGCTATTGTAGTTTTTGAGATTATTGAATTGATGATAGTTTTGTTTCGCTTGCTAATACTCAATTTAATCATCTTATAGTTAAGGTTTTTTAGAGCTTATTAATTACTATTATTTATTATATTACTACTATATATTATTAATTAAAACTTATAAAGTATTTTAAAAGTGTTATATTTTATAAAATAATGCGCATTCTGATATATATATAATTATAGTATATATATAATAATATATTATATCATATATATATATCATATCATTATATATAATATATATATATATATATAGTATATATATATAATATATATATATATTTTATACCTTATATATAAATATATATATATATATTATATATATATATATATATATATATATTTATAATATAATATATATATATATAATATATAAAAATAAAATAGTAATAAAAATATATATATATATAGTAATTTATAATAAAATATAAAAATGTTATATAAAACTCTTTCTCTGTTAAATCACTTGGTCTTAAGTCTAATGTGATTTTTTTTATCTGAAACCAAGAAAACTTTCATAAGTCAAAAACCTCACCCTCTCATGACTACAGGGCGTATGAAATATTAAGTCGCTAATAATATATATAATATAGAGAGATGAGAGAGAGAGGGAAAGGAGAGATAGAGAGAGAAGGACGGAGAGAGAGAGAGAGAAGAGAGAATCGAAATTCTTTCTTACAATTCCAATAATTATTGCGTACGTGTTTTTCAAGTGAAGCGAAAAATTTAGCGTCCATGATTTTCGTTAGTCTTTGCGGTCCATTGCAGACCAAAGCGTGCTAATGCATGACAGACCTTGCTCTGTATAAAGATGTATTTAACGGAGACAAATTGAAAATTTCTACGGTACGCTCGATAGTGTTAAGAATTTTACAATCTTAGAAAACAGAGTAGGAAGGATAAATTTGCCAATTAAATTTAAATTTAATTTGTATCTTATACTTAATTAGTCCTATTTTCTTTTCTTATTAAAAGGGACAAAGTACTGATTGAGTATCTTAGAAACATGTTATCGTTTTAAAATTTTACAATACTTATTTTATTTAAAAAGACTTTCAAATAAAAGTGGGTAGTAAACCTTCTATCCCTTTTATATCCTTATCATCCATTCACAGATTAATATAAATATATTATATATTATTATATATAATATATATATAAATATATATATTATTAAATATAATTATATATATATATATATTATAATATATATATATATATATATAATATATATATATTAATATATATTTTATAGAAATAAAGCCTATTCATAGTTTTAGGCTTACGTTTTACTGGAAGATATTATTATATTATATTAAATAGTAAATATATATATATATATATAGTTGATTATAGGAAGAATTACAATATTTTATGTAAATCTGTGGACATGTGAGGTGATATTGAAAATAAAGATATTATATATTATATGCCGAATATTACGTTTAGTGAAATATTTCATGAATATTATAAATATAATATTGAAAATAAGATATAATTATAATTATATAAATTATATATATAAGAAAATAATATATATTGTAATATATATATAAATAAAATATAATTATATATATATATTATATTATAATATATGAATATATATATATATATATAATATATATATATAATATATATAATATATATATATATAATATATATTATGATATATATAATAATATGTATATATATATATATATATATATATATATCGCCTTTCATAGTCTACATATGTATAAATATATATTATAAAATATTTTAAAAAAACAAAAATATCATTAAATATTTTTTAATTATATATATATTAAGATATATATATATATATATTATATATATTATATATAATATATTATATATTATATATAATAAATTATATATATATATATATATATATATATATTATTACTGTATATTAATATAAGGTCCTGATTAATAAAATGATATATATTTTAAAATTTATCTATGTTAAGGCCTCTATATGTGTGGTGATGATTTGTAAAAATTCAATAAAACATATAGTATGAAATTTATTCAATAAAATGATAAATAATACAGACTCCCTCTATATTGAAAAATTTCTCTTTTTTTTCTTCTAAAGTTTCGCAATAGTCAGTTACAGACTTTTACCTGCTTTACATCCCTTGCAATTTATTAATGGAAAGTGTTTAAAAATTGGTAGATAAGCATTCTGTTGTATTGCTGGACTTTTTCACTGATAGTTTTATCCCCTCTTGTAAGTGAGGTTTCTTTGTAATTGGATTTCTTTCGTTCATAGTAGCAAGCAAGTGGTAGTGAGTCCGGACTGAGTATGAAAAGAGAGTGGAGTAGAATGCCTCAACAAGGTAGAGTGGTGAAAACCTTTTATTACAATTGATCGCACTTATGTATAATGTCCAAAAATTTGCTACGCAAAATTCTTGCAGCAATTTACAAAACATAAATTTAAATTTTAACTTACAAAAGTGTTATAATTTGAGGGTTTTTATTTCTATTCCCACTCTAAACACGGAGTGGTAAAAGTATTATAAATACAAATATAAAAGCAATATAATCAGTCCACATGCATTACATATTTGCGGCACCATTCAAAATATGCACGTGAATCAAACCACGATAAAACATGTTCAATGGACTTAAAACATAATTAAAAGATAATATATAATTAAGACTCAAATAATTCAAAATATAAGCATATCTTGATTTTGTCTGGATGAACATAAAGCACTCATATAAAACATATGAATGTATTGAGAGTACTTAAATATTTAAATTAGTTATATAAACAGAAATTCAAATATATTATATCAATTAGAAATGGGTACATTCGAAATACAATCAAGTATTTTATATATATACCAGTTAAATCATAAGCAAATATTACCAATAACATTGAATGCAAAAAATACAAATGTTATAATATAATTTATGAAATTATCGAACACTAAGTTAGGAGAATTGTCACTGGACATTGAATCGTAGGAATTTTTGATATTAGGGGAGTAAATATTAAGTCCATACGTGAATATTTATTAGATCATATTAGACTAAGCACTTGAGCGCGTCTATTCATTTTCGAAAAAGAGCTCTGACTTTGGAATGAAGACAAACTATGGAAATTCTTTTGAAAAAAGAACTTGTATGACGAATCTGGTTTGGTATGTGAGATTCTAATATAGTTACTACATCCACCACAATGGGCGTCACTCCACCGTGATAGTAATTTTGAAAACGTAAATTTGAAGTGGAAGACGTATACCAGGGGTATTAAGAAAAGTGTAAGCATAACCAATTCAGTTTGCAATTGTTAAATTCTTCATTATATAAAATGGGAGATGGATAGAATTATTCAGAATTCATGAACAGGAGGCCCTTAAACGTTCGTAGTGAATTCAAAATGAAATTTCAGAACTATAATCAAAAATTAAATTGAGAATGGTAAAAGAAGTCCGTATCATTAATGCTCGTTTGTGGTTTGCTTTATTCATCTTCTTGGAGTTTTCTGATTTGGATTTTTTAGTATTGTTGTTGTTTTTCCTTCTTTTTCTTCATTTTAGTTGTTTTCTTTTGGAAACAAACTTTTCTTGTTGAGGATGAAGGAATTACTAAGAGAGAGTGTAAGCATTCAATTCTTCGTTGTTTGGCATCGTAAGAAGTAGTTACTATTATTGAGAATAATTATAATAATACTAATAAAACTAAAATTTAATAAACGGAAAAAAATATATCGATATTACGAAACGAAAATACGATTTTCGTCACAGAGTCGACACATTTACCAAAATATCCTATTCGTCGAAATCGTAAATACAAAAAAAAAATGTCCAAATCGCCGACACATTGAAACTGATGGGTTAAAAAGTAAACATAATTTTTTGCAAAATGACAAAATGATGACCAAGTTCCTTTTCCTATCGACCACTTGGGAATAGGTCCTTAATTTTCCTCTTGAACTTAC
>JABUQX010084990.1:0-22500 GCA_015478945.1 Trachelipus rathkii | reverse complement strand
CATAGTGATATTTATTATTATCATAACCTAAATTAACAAAGTTGAACTACGAATAGAATGCTAACCATAACAAAAGTTATTAACATCAGTAAGCCTACCAAAATATTTAGGCATATGGTAATTTTTATTTTTATATTTTAATTTGATTTTTTTCAAATTTTAATTATTTTAATTTTTGTTTATTTAAAAATATTATATATATTTTTTAAAAAACTTTTATTTATTTTTATTTTATTTTGTTTTAAAAAAATATATTTTTTGTTTAATTTTTTATTCTTTTTTTGTTTTGAACTAAAAATATTTTTTTTTTACACACCCTAAAACAGTAATTCGGTAAATCAGTAGATCAAACCACCCACCCCACACCTCCTTCCACCCCCACCCGATCAATTTCTATGATCTACTGATCAGTTGTCGCAAGTACACTTCAGTATCATTTTGGATAAAATACATAACGTAAAATTATGTTCTTTATACTCTGATTCAACGAGTGTACGCTAACGTGACAAAGCTTTCACCTTAATAAAGCTAACAAACATCATTCGGAACTAGTAATATAATGTACAAGAACAAACCTAACATACCTTAGAAGACGAATAAACTGCACCACATTAATGGCGTCCCATATTAGAACAACATTAGGAACTAACTCACTAAGGCATACAACCCGAGTTAACTATATTACCATTTGTCACCGCTTATCTCTACCATATCAAATGTTAGTTCTAACGTATTAACATGGGTGCTATTTAACAAAACAGTTTACACCATAACTTGTTCTAATTATTCATTATGACCCAGTTAAACAAATTTGGACCATCGCGCGTAACAAAGTTTGTTTTACATTTAACATCTTAATATGTTAACAAAAATCTTATCACCAATCTTAAAATAAATACAAATACTGCTATGACGAAACTTTGCAATAACAAAGTTTTATCCTAAACATAACTGAATTTGTCTGAAATCATCGGTTTAATACTTGAAAACACAAAAATAAGTTTTTCGAATAAAATATCATAGTAAAGTGAAAGAGTTTACTGATTTTAAATCAGTAAATCAATAAATCAAGCCACCCGTCCAGCCTGTCCCCTCCCTATCAATCCGTTCATAACCTTTTGATCTATTGATCTATTGATTCAGATCACATTTCATATATATGGGTTGTAAACTCATGAAGGGTCTCAGCGTTATTATCATTATATAGAGAAAAAAAAAGAAATGAAAAAAGAAAAAAAAAAAAATGAAAAAAAAAAAAGAAAAAAGAAATAAAAAAAAAGAAAAAGAAAAAAAGAAAAAGAAAAAAAAATGAAAAAAAAAAAAAGAAAAAGAAAAAAAAAAGAAAGAAAAAGAAATGAAAAAGAAAAAGAAAAATGAAAAAAAGAAAAATGAAAATAAAAAAAGAAAAAGGAAAGAAGAAAAAGAAAAATGAAAAAAAGAAAAATGAAAATGAAAAAAGAAAAATGAAAAAAAAAAAGTGAAGTTAAAAAACATTTAGAAAAAATGAAATCACCAACCCAAGCACAGTGATACTAACGGTACATTACAGAGCCACGATTACACAAAATCACACCAACTGCCATCAAAACACCAAATAAATTATGCAAATGCAGTAATACTTAAATCCTCTAGCTCTATGCAATGTTAATTTTACACTCGATACAGTTAAAATTTAAGAAAAATTATCGATATTAAGGCAAAGATTAAATTAGCAATACAGATCACAATAAGTTGCACACATAGCCAAGTTTTATTCCAAACATAACGTAAAAGGATGAACGAGGATAAAATATTCGTAGTAGAAGTGTAATAGTTTAACCCGATCCGTAAAAGCATAATCGGTAAATCAGTAAATCAAACCATCCCGTCCCCTCCCACCCCTCCCACCTCTCCGTGCTCCCACCCCTCCCACCCCTCCCACCATTCCCTCCCCTCCCACCCGCCCTTCCATGATCTTGTGATCTAATGATTCAGGTCACATTTACGAGTATCATTTTCATATAAACATAACAAAAATAAGTTCTTTATATACTAACCAACGAAATATTCTAACATAACATTGTTTCAGCATTAATAAAGCTAACACTAGCATACCTGAACTAAGAATATAATGGTACAACGACAAAACCTAGCAACACCTTACGCGCGAATAAACTAATTGTAATAGTTTACTGATTTTAAAGTTGTAAATCAATAAATCAGTAAATTCAGACCACCCGTCCCTTTACTTCCTATCCCCAACCACCCTTTCCCGATGAATGCTGAATGATCTGATCGATTTCAATTCATATCTCGGAGTATCGTTTCGTAAACTTGAAAACATAATTCATTTTCAAAGATAAAATTACATCCGAACCCCAACCCAATTTAGCTTAACTCAAAGTTTGAGTTATCATAAATGCAATCAATATAGTTATTTGATCTAGGAAATAAGTACAACGACCAAACCTAACGATACCTTTACGCTTCGATATTAAACAGTCAAACATCTAACCGTTCACTGATTAATAGCAGTAAGTAACTAACAGGCATACAAGAACCGTAAACCTGTTTGCACACTTTGTTCAAAAGGTGACTGTAAATCAACAATGGAAGTTTTTCACCATAGTAAATTTAACAAACATTTATCATAAACTTACCTATTTATCATACAGACCAATGAATATATGTTAAGGTAACAAAGTTTTCACATCAATGAGCTAACATAATCATAACCTAAGATTTAAAAATATAATGTACCAACGACAAAACTACATACCTCAACGCATGAGATATCTGCTAAGCATTCCACAAAATTCCCCACTTATGAAAGGTAAAAGTAGCTAACAGGACATACAAAATTTAATGTATAGTTTATAATTACCAGTCATTATCTAACAACATCCTTTAACAAAGTGACCAATCTATCAAAAGACACCAGCATCATGAACTATGAACTGACAATACATTCATCAAAGTGTTACTCATATCGATATAACCTTACCGATTTTTCGAACCTTAGAATAAAACGTAAGACATTAGGCAAAATGTCTCGAACAAACCTAACATACCAGCAAAAACATTACCCCATGCATCACTTTTCTACACATCATCGCCAGTTAACACAGTATTCTTTACGAAACTTATGCATTTCCTAATCCAAATCAGTTTTTAATTTTCAGAATTGTTATTAGCAATTTTAACAAAAACGTAACAGGAATTATTAAACATATGCTAACATATCTAAACATTACAAGGGTTCTGAAAAACCTACAATAGAAACTAACATCAGGATCTACGATAAGACATTAACATATTGACCTATGAATAAATTCTCAACCTACCCCTCATCATCCAGCAAAACTCAACTATTACTAGGCTTGTTCCAAATCATAACATCGACAGATAAAGCAGCCTTATCTAACAAAATTCCTTAAGCAAAGTGTCTAAACTCTCAAAGATACCAGCTGAGCTTGAAACTGATTGGAATTGAACTACATTTATCAATAGTGTCATGCCATATTCAAATATAAGAATCATTTTGATTACTATTGAATAAACGTAGAATCAGCAAAATTCACTGTCAAAAGTCATAAAATAACCTATAATTATCATACAGAACAACGAATAAACGCTAACATAATATTTCCTGAACTAAAATACATGTAGTACCGTAGCATGCAACTGACATACATTAAGCGTGAAAAAACTGTAGACATTAACAAAGTATAGCAATCTCAAGGTTACTATAGACAAACTGATAAGTGCTTTGGCAACAGCGCATCATACAGAGGCGATTTGCAGGAGCTTAAACACTACTGGAGATCACCCCAGGAGAGATGCATGGAGGACCCATCTCGGGGTACCCAGAAGGGGGGGGTGTAAGCGGTAAGGATACCCCCAATGTCCGAAGAGGCTGTGCCTTTATGTACCGCTTACGTTCTAGTTATGCCTTGGTTATCGGTAAGACCACCAATCCGAAGGTCTGTTTCCTTATGTATCCCGCTTACACTCCCTTTCGAGTACCGAGATGGTTTTCATGTTTCTCTTTGGGGTGATCTCTAAGGTTGCTCTAGGAAGGAAATTTTGTTAATGCTACGTTTTCAGTGTCCAACCCCGGTTTGAAATTATCGTTATATTCGATTATGAGTGACACTTGATGATGGTAGTGTCAGTTTCAGTAGTTCAATGTTGCTGGTGTCTTTGATAGATTGGTCACTTTTGGTGTTAAAAGATTCTAGATAAAACTGTATAATGGGGTTGCCGATTATGTTGGAAAAGTGGGGATACATTGAGTTATGATGTCCTGTTAGCTACTTTACCTTTGATAAGTGGGGGATTTTGGGGAAGTTAGCAATTATTTCATTACGTGAGGATATGTTTGTTTTGCTCGTTGTACATTATATCTTAGGCTCAGGTTTCGATACGTAGCTTTTCTATTGGATGCTGGAAACTTTGTTTACCTTAACATCATATTCCGTTTGGGTTCTGTATGTAAATAGGTAAGTTTCATGATAAATGTTTGTTCAATATTTACTATGTTCAAGATAAAAATACCAGATGATATGTTCACAGATACCGGTTTGAAGTTTTGAACAGGTTCACGATTCTGTACTGCCTTGTTAGTTTACTATTACTTCATTAAGTATGGAACTTTGTTAATGTTGACTTTTTATTCGGGCGGAAGGTATGTTAGGTTTGTCGTTTGTAACGCTATATTCCCTAGTTACAGTTAATGATATGTTGGGGCTTTATTGAAACCTTAAAACTTTGTTTTACGTTTAGCGTTATATGTTGTTGGTCAGCGTATAAAGAACTTATTTTTATTTATGTTTATCAAAAAAGATACCTCAGTATGACTTGGGAATCGATAGATTCAATAGAATCATGAAGGGTGGTTGGGGATAGGAAGTAAAGGGACGGTCGGTCTGATTTTACTGATTTATGCATTACCATACCTTTACAATTGTCCTACGGTAATTAAGTATGAATAATTTTATTTCCAAAGAACTTGTTTTTAGTTATGTTTGGATAAAAACATTTGTTATTTTTTGTTTATAGTGTTTGGATAAAACTTTTGTTATCGTTTGCAATTTATTTTCGGATGGGATATTTGTATTTAGCGTTGGTTATGAATGAATTTTTTGTTTTAAATTTTTACTATGTTTTAATATAAAAAATGTTACGTTCAGCATAATTCATGTCCAGTATGATAATTAAACTCAGGGTTATGCCTTATTTTTGAAAAATATTAACATTATGTTAAATAACATGATTTGTTAGAGAATATGCTTGAAAAAGTGTGAATAAATTAGGCTACTCTTTGTACGCTGTGCTAGGTTATTTACTGTTGTTAAGTATGAACTTTGTTAATGTGATGTAGTTTTATTGACTGGACTTAGGTTTGTCGGTTGTACATTATATTCTTAGTTCTTCTGGTGATGCTTATGTTAGCTTTATTAATGTGAAAAAAAAGAAGAATTATAACAAATCCTCATTGTTTAGTACACAAAGAATTATTGTGTTATGCGTTTTTTCCGAAAGATACTCGAAATGTTGACTGATCATTAGATCACAAAGATCATGGAAGAGCGATTGTGGGAGGGGTGGGAGGGTTGGGAGGGATGGGCTGGAGGATAGTTTGATTACTGATTTATTTGATTTCCTGGCTTTCATGATCGGTTAAACTATTCACTTTACGTACGATATATTTATTCAAAGAATTAATTATATATTCCGTTGGTTCAAACGTTGCTTTTCGAGTAATCATTCGTTCTTCTTTTTTTTAGCTATATTTAACATGGTCTAATTTTTTTTTGTTTAAATTTACTCCATAAACATATTAAAACATTTTCCCCTTTTCCCTAAATAAGAACATTTAAACACTTATCAATAAGTTACAATAATTATATGTTAGCATTTAGTACTTTCTTTTTTCTTTTTCCTTTTTTCTTTTCTTTTTCTTTTTTATTCTTCTTGCATTTTCATTTTTCTTTTTTTCAATTATTGTGATTCTTTTCACAATCATTTTTCTTTTCCTTTCTTTTATTTCTCTTTTTCTTTCTACACTTTATACTTTATTGCATTTTTCTTAATTCATTTTATTCTTTTTTTTATTTTCTTGTTTCTTTCTTTTTCTTTTTCTTTTTTAGTTTTACTTTTTTTTTCTTTTTCTCATTTCTTTTTCTTCTCTATATATGATAACAATGCTGATACCCTTGATGAGTAGTTTACAACCCATTTATATATGAAATGCTGATCTGATCCAATCAGATCAGGCAAAGGTTTGACGGATGGATAGGGAGGGGACAGCTGGGACGGCGTGGCTTGATTTATTGATGTACTGATTTAGAATCAGTGAACAGCTCTCAATTTACTATTAGTATTTATTTGAAAACATTTAATTTTGT
This sequence comes from Trachelipus rathkii, assembly GCA_015478945.1. Lineage (NCBI taxonomy): Eukaryota > Metazoa > Arthropoda > Malacostraca > Isopoda > Trachelipodidae > Trachelipus > Trachelipus rathkii. Next base: position 16,111 of record JABUQX010084990.1, on the reverse strand, counting down.
GTTATGTTGGAGTTAAAAACTGTTATTTTTAATGTTATTTCCGATAAATACTTTGGTTATGTTTGGCAATTATTCGTGGTCAGTATGATAATTAGAATAAGCATTGTGATAAAATTTTTGTTAAATATAAGATGTTAATTGTTTAAAAATCTTTGTTTACGTCAACACTTTGTTTACTGGGCAGTAATGATAATTAGTGACAAGTTTATGGTAAATTTTGCTGTTTAAAGCACCATGGTTAATGTAAAATTACACATTTATATGTTAGAGCATATGCTGACAAATGTATGAATAGGTTACGTGTTTTGTATGCTATTGTTAGTTCCTTCAATGTTGTTAAGTGTGTGAAAACGTCCGTATGTTAGGCAGTTTATTCGTTGTTTAAGTAATCGTAGGGTTTGTGCATAGCATTATATGTCCATAGTTCGATGATGTTGTCGTTAGGCTTTATAAGTGAAAGCCCTTTCTGTCACAGTTAGCCATATACTCGTGATCCAGCTGTAATAAAGAACCTTACTTTTAGCGTTATGTTATGTTTTAAGTCCAAATGATACTCGGAAAGTGCAACTTGGGACAATAGATAAGTAGATCATATAAATGATGGGAGGAGGGTGGAAGGTGTACGGGTGGGTGGGTTTGATTTACTGGATTTACTGCTTTAACTGCTTTAGGGTGTGTAAACGCAAATTTTTTAAGTATAAACATAAAAAGAATATAATTGGAAAAAAAATATTTAAGCAAATAAATAAAAATAAATTAAAAAGTTTTTCTAAAATTACCGGTATATATGCATCTCCTTTAAAAGAAAACAGCATAAATTAATTTGGAACTCTAAATGTGAAAAGAATTAGAAATAAATAAAAATTACAAAACAATATACATTTTGGTTCCGGGTAGGCTTGATGATGTTAAACTTTGTTATGTTAGCATTTATTCGGTAACCCGTATGATAGGTAGGTTGATTAATAAATATTCACACATATTCATTTCATATTTTAAGCAATCGATATTGTTATTTCTCATTGCTCTGATATGACATGTGAGATTGTTAAGTTTGGTAAGTGCGTATCTGACTGAGATAAATTTGACATCACTGTATAGATTAGCAATTCGTTGATTTAGTTATGATAGATAGGCGTTATGTGATGAGTAAATTTGTTTAGGTTTTTGTTTGAAAATTAGCTATGCTAATGTTAATAACATGACATAAAGACAATAGCAACAAACACAACAATGCTTTTAATACAATTGTTATATTGACCCCTGTGACAAACAAGAATAAAATGTATTGCGTAATGTTTCGGAAACGAACCAAACTAAGAATCATAGGTATTGCTTAATGTTTTCGAAAATGGGAGGAGTTTGAACAGTTTCTCGACTTGTATCTAATAACTCTAATGAAACAGGAAATACAAATTCAAAAGTGAAACGAATTGCTCGGTAAGGACCGGTTTGAAAATACAAAAACGAACAGAAAATGAATAGAATGTTCAATCGTGATCATGCAAAACAAATACACAAAACAGAAAACGATTAGCTTTCATTCGTTTACTACGAATTAGTTGAACCAAATATTGGTTCGTTCTTCCGTCATATACTGTTTACTTTCTTCTGATTTTGTGAAAGAAAGAATTCTCATTACCTTTTGAGTCTGTATATACACACGATTTCTTGTCCGTAAGTTACATTTTTTTCGCCATGTGTGCTGGTTATGAGGGACGTCTCACTTGGCTTCTAGCTCGTATAGTAGATATCTTTACAAGCACCTTCGTAATACCTAACGATGTGTGGCACATATATTTATTCGTAAACGAATGGACGTTCGGATACATTGTGTGGTTTCATCTAGAATGTTTCTTCTTTGATTAGATCCTCTGATTCCTTTCAGTTAATTGTTTTGATCAAGATTATCGATGTCACTAAAGCATGGGTGAAGGCTAAGTGTGTTTCATCTGATGCATTGCGATTCGGTAGTGTATATATCTATCTGGGGAGAACCAGCCGTGTAGAGGTTCTAAGTAGAATAGATGTTGGTTGTTCTCGTCGTTTGTGACAATTTATTTAAAAGCAATTTTGATTTAAGGGCATACTTATTGGAAAGCCCAGTCAATATTCGACCTGTCAAGCATATCATGTATAGTGGCACCAGTGTCGAATCATCTTAGAAAATGTTTCGGCTTTGATTAAAATGGAAAATGAAACAATCAAGATTTAATAACATCAGCATTTGAAAAGGATTTGAAAAATACTTGAGTTTCTTCAAAAATATGCTCATGGAGTAATCTATTGATTTTACCACTGAAACATGGTGGTTTACCGTATTAATGGTGGTATGACCGAGGTATGTTAATTAAGACTATTAACATGGATAGTTTACAATCTCTCTTGGCGGATGAGGAGTATAGTCGCTGTGAACAAATAAGTAATGAACGAAGATATGGTTTAGTGCTGGTCTGGATGCATTTTATTTTACATCCTTTCAATGGGAGTTGATCTCGTTGGTGAAATATATAGATTCTTACTCAATTTTATTACAAGAAATCCTATATTCCTCTTGATTTAGATGAATAAATATGTTTAAAATAGCGTTTGTTTTTATGTATTTACTTAATGTTCTTTTTATTGGAAAATGAAAATTATATGTTATAAACTGAAAACTTATTTATTTCCCACTACGTGACTTTGTTGTTTAAAATGATAGTGCTGGTTGTTTTACTCATCGCTGTTGTTATGTTAAGAGGTTATGTTTCTAGTTGAAACTCTACCGGGATAATAACTTTGTGTATGTTAGCCTGTTGATCCTGATAGATCAAGAATTCATATAGATAGTTGAGGATCAGGTTAGATCAAATGATCATTGGATGTGGTTGGGAGGGCGGGCGTGGTCGGTTTGATTTTGACTGATTTATCTGTTTTACCTGCTGTTTGTGTATGTAAAAATGTAAATTTTTTACGTTATAAACATAAAAAAATAATTTTTTCAGTAAAAACAAAAAAGTTTAAAGAAAAAAAATTTAAAATTTATTTCTTTAAAACAAAAAGTTTAAGAAATAAAAATTAAAAATAGCATGTATTCCGTTTGGGTCAGGGACTGATTTAATCTAGGTTAGGATTATGCTCCCAATTTTTTGTAAGTATGTTAACTATGTGCAATTAATGTAAAATAACAACGAAATGTTGCGAGTATTCAGCCTTGTTAGTTACTTAACTGTTGTTAAGTATGAAACTTTTTTAATGATTCAGCTGTTTTATTTCGTGCTTAGGATATGTAGGTTTTGTCGTTGGTACATTATATTCTTAGGGTTCAGTTAGATGTATATTTAGGAGCTATTATTGATTTGAAAACTTTGGTTAGCGTTAGCATATATTCGTGATCAGTATGATAATTTAGGTTAGTTTATGATAATTTTTTTTAAAAGTACTATGTTAATGTAAAATATCCATGATATGTAAAAGTGTGAGTAGGTTAACGTTCTCGCTCAACGCTTAGTTACTTTACAGTTGGTTAGTATGAACTTGTTAATGTTAAGCAGGTGGTATTCGTGCTTTAAAGGCGTGTTAGGTTTGGCGTTGCGTACATTATTATTCTGTAGTTACAGATTATGACCATGTTAAGCATTATTGATTGTGGAAAATTTTGTCGATTAGTATTTATATTGTTAGGTCAGTATAGCTGTATTAGGTTAGGTTATGATAAAATTTTTGTTAAATGTTTACTATGCTAGTGTAAATTACAACCATTATGTTAGAGATATGTTTGAGAAAGTGGGGAATAGTTACGTTATTTGTTATGCTAATGTTAACAGTTTATTGTTAATGTTAACAGTTTATTCTGGCATAAGGTATGTTAGGTTTTTTCGGTTTGTACATTATATTCTATGTTCAGGTTGATGCTATGTTTGCATTTCTGACAGTAATATTCCTGTTTACGTTAGCAAATATTCATTATCAGTTAATAACTTAGACAAGGTTATGATAAAATGTTTGTAAATATTTACTATGTTAATGTAAAAATATCCATGATATGTTAGAAAAAAGTGTGAGTAGGTTACGTTCTGCACTTTGTTAATGTTAGTAGTTTATTCGTGCCCAAAGCGTGTTAGGTTTGTCGTTGTACGTTATATTCTTAGTTCAGATTATGACATTGTAATATTATTAATATCAAAAACTTTGTCGCATTAGCATATATTCGTCTGGGTCGTTAATTATTCTTATTTCTTTTTATGTTTATCTAAAATGAACACTCAATATAACTTGAATAAATAGATCAAATAGATCAGGGTTGGAGGGGAGGGAGGTTACTGATAACCCATATCTGGGTATGTAAACTCAATTTTTCTCAATTTATAAACATAAAAAGAATAAAAAAATGTATAATTTTTTTTTTTACATTTTATAAAAAAAAAATTTATTTATTCATTTATTTATTTATTTATTTTTTTATTTATTTATTTATTTATTTATTTACTTATTTACTTATTATTTATTTAATTGGTTTATTAATCTTATTTATTTATTTTTTAATTTCATTTAATATTATTTATTTATGTTTTTATTTATTTATTTATTTATCTATTCATTTTACGAAACTTAACAACCCTCAGATTCGAGTCTACCGTCGCTTTTCCAACAAATTATCTTTGCCAAAATGGATTTTCCATTATCACGAATTATTTATTAATTCAAAACATCTGCACCGGTCGCCAGCACCGGAGCCAACACTGGTGCAGATGTCAACTCCGGCTCTTCTTACTCAGACTCCTTCTCCACTCTTTCTTTCTCAACCTCGCGAATCCGACTCCCTTTCTCTACTTCTCGTTAAACATTCTGTTCATTTCTATGAGGATACTGCCTGCCCAGCATGAGGGTGCCAAGACATCCTTTACGCACTTTGAAACCATCATATTCGAGAAGGGGTTCAATAACTTATATAAAGAGACCAAAATTGCTATCATTACACAATATTATAGCAACTCTGCACCCACCGGAGCCAGCACCGGTGCCAGCTGTAAAACTCCCCTTACATCCTCCTGAGTCAGACTCCTTCTCAACTCTTTCCTCCCTTATTCATCCTTCATCCTTCGTTCGCTTCGTCCTATCGGCCTCTTGTTTTGCCACTCTTGTACTTTTTTTCCAGTTTTGGGACCCCCGCTCGTGGGGGGGGTTATTCTAGACACCCTATACAGATTATAAGAATCATATTCGAGAATCTACGGTTCGATAACAATATTAAGGACACCAGTATTGTTGTTTATTTACGAATGTTATTAACTCGGCCACCGCGATTCAGGTCCAGCACCGGTGTCTGATGGCCAATTCCGTCCAGATTCGATACCAACTCTGGTGTATTTTTCTATGAATTCAACTATCCTGTTGCATTTAGACTATTGCCTCCCTAATCTACATATTTATCTCGAGAAATGTTTCTGCGAAATCGACTATTATTTTTATTTATTATCGGTACTCTCGCGTTGTGATAACGAACCCTCTACACCTCCGTTCTGTGAGTAGGAACCAGGTCCCTAATTAGTTGGTGTCTGTTGTTAACCCATCGTCTGTCTATGCATCAGATGACGAAAATGATGTCTATCCGGTTATATTATTCGACTCTGTCTACTAACCCCTCATAATTTAACTGCACGACGCTCCTTCCAATAAGCTGTTTCCTTTGATACCTACAGTGACTAACCACGATACTGGACTGGATGTCCTTACCTCATTATTTTAGATTATCATTAATGTGTGGCCATTTATGTAACTTGGTAGAGTATTCATATATTATGTCTCTCCATACGCACAATTATGGACTGAGCTGGCCGCGAGAGACTGGCGTGTACATTGCTGTCACTGGAGTCACTAGAGCTCTCACTCAACCAAACGTTCCTCTGGTAAGTTCCTATATACCCTGGGTCCTTGAACCCATTGTTCTATTTGTTGAATAGGATTTCCTATATTTGATTATTAAATACTCACAGTTCTCTAATTTGAAGCGATACCTATCTCTATTAATTTGGTCACTATCTGACAACCTAAAGGGCCAATGTGAAAACGTTAATAAGTAAGGACTCAAAAACATTACTTATTTCTGTATATTACTGAATTTGAAATAAAAATGAACTATAGGGTCTCTTTTATTCTAATTGAATCTTTGTGTACATCAATAATAATAAATAAAAAATTATTTACTCAAAGTCATTAATTGGAAACTCCCCAATAATACTTGGTGTACTTTGTTTACAGGTATTTAATCTAAAGTATTGAGTATTTATTACTTATTAGTATTACATTATTTCTATAATTATATAATATTAATTTTCCTAATATTTACCATAATTTAATCTGACTTCATTCTTAATTTGTAATGGATCATTTTCACTCCTTAAAAACTCATTTTTCATATAACTCAAATATATTCTACATAAATATCAAGAATTTTGAGTTAAATTTAACATAATTAAACCCAATGATTCACTAGATACTTATTAGCTCTAATAACTTATTAAGAATAGGCACTATAATTATAATTTTACACCCATGATTCTTCAGAACTAATTCAGAGTAAATCTCGAGAGTGCCACAAGCTTAGTTGACTCGAAGACGACTTCCTATCCTACATTATTCCAAGGGTCTTCAACGTCTTTCAAGTGCTTTCTTTCGCTAAGCGCGATCCACACGGCAGCCCCAATACAACTACTCCTTCAGTGTTATTTCAAAATTTCATAAGGCGCTTGCATGTATGATAATGTTTCGGAATGTTAGGTTGTCTCTCGATTATCCTAGTTCAGGCAAATTAGCTAGGTAACTTTAGCACTCGAAATTTCGAATCAATAATAGAAATGACTTAAACACTAATGCAGTCGATCTTCTAGTATAGAAGGGCCGTTATTGTGATCTCTCTCAATTTAAATAATATACTCTTTATAGCCTCGCTAGACTTGTATTACCATGAAACGTGATTTCGTCCCACTCTCCCGAGCTCTCCCTCTCTCTCTCGATCTCCTGATCATTCCTTTCTAGGGAGACATACCCACGATTACTCGAAAATTACTAATTCTTAATTTTCACTATGATATTATTCACTTATCCTCCTACAGGTACATTATTCTCTCTTCTAGATTTTTGTTTATGTGTCAGATATGAAGAAAATTTTACATCAAATATAGTTTATTTTAAGTTTATGTAAATAATTATACTTTTTAGTCTAAGACTGTTAGTGCATGTTTTGTGAAACTCCGTAATCAACTCGAAACACCTCACTCCACAGCTCCGACAATATATTCAAAGAAAGTTTCTACAATTATATTTTAGATTTTTCAGTAAATGAGAGCAAATTACAATCAACTCAGTGAAATTTACGTAAATAAATATTTATAAGGAGCATGTGTTAGATTGCTCCATGTACCGTCCCGTTATCTTCTTGACTTTAAAGCATCTTTTAAATAATTTTAAAATATTTTTTGCTTTACTCTCTTTTAACAAACTTTCTTAGAAGTCACATCACTAGATTATAGTATATCGCTCATATGCGCAAGGGCACAACCCAAAATTTCTTTTTTTGAGAGTTAAAAATGTTAAGAACCCGATAACGCGTTTTTACTCTTCACTTTGAACATATTGCAGTCTATATTGTATAAGGTTCATATTTAAAAGAACTCTCACAGTAGTAAACCATAGACCTTCGCACCACAAAATCTCGCAAATCGTTAATTACCTTACATTTTATGACTCAAAAAATCTATTATTACTCACCTTTTATTACTTAGTTGTATAATTGTTGCTAGTTTATTTCCTTTCTAGCTTTTTTAATTATATAAGATGAGAGGTGGTGCAGTGCGGTACACCATTTCTATATTTTGGTGTGGTCCGGTGTTAAAAAAAATAAAGTGCCGAAGGATATTATGACTATATATTGGTACTGACTGCACTACGGTTTTGCACCCCCCTCCCACCTCCACCTCCCTCACCTCTATGATATTTAGAACTATAGTGCACTTACAGTAGAAAATAAGATTATTGTGAGGTGTTTCATGTGTTGAGTTTTTAGTGTGAGAGTAACCTGATCCAACTGCGTTGCTATAGGTATTGTTGAATAAAATGACTATATATATTATAAATATGTGTCTTTATCGATATATAGATAGTCCACTCCTAATCTTGCTTCCTAGAAATAATAACCAAAAAAAATTAGTAATTAAAAATTTGTAATTTCATTTATTTAATTTTTTTTACACAATATAAACTCTTATACTTTTCTTTTTATTACATTATTAATTTATTATTTATTATTATTTTATTATTTATTAAATTTTTACATAATTGACTATTGAATATTATGTATTATTATTTTATTTATTATTATGGAATATTGATATATATTTAAATTAATATTTTTTTTTTTTTTTTCATATTTATTATCATATGTTATTTATTTATTTCTTAAAGATTAAACTTATATATTTAAGTTTTATTCATCATAATTTATGATTATTAATATTATATTTATTTTTTCGATTTATTATTATTTATTATTATAATTTTACTCGTCCAAAGAACTCTGGTAACCTTTTATCATATTATTATTCTTTATCATGATTCTTTCTCTCTATTTTCTTTAGTGAGTCTCCCTTTATGGTCTACTATTTCATTATTAGTAGACTCTAACTTCTCCTTATTATTGGGCGTCAGAAAGAAGGGATTTTAAAAACTGGTTTAATGGGCTTCCTTTCCTTTTGTATTAATTGCTTTCGCCCACGCAATAATTATATATATATAATATATATATTATAATATATATGTAAATATATTATTATATATATATATATATACTATATATATAGTATTAAATATATATTATATACTAATTTATATTTTATGTAAATATGAATTTGTTGTGAAGAGATTTTGATACTTATTCTAGATATAAATAATAATTTGTGCTAATCACTTTAATATAATAATATTAATATATTAATATTATAATATATATATATATATATATACTATGTAATTATATTATTAATATTTAATATAAATATATATATTAATATTATATATATAATAATTAATATAGTATATAATAATAATATTATATTATATGTATATATATATAGCTTATTGATATATAATATAATATATATAGCAATCACCACAGAAACACGTGACTCTGCAGGCGTTCGAGGCATTCATAAGGGTTCTACTAAAGTCTTGAACGAATAGACCTTCTTGATGGTGGACAGTTACCTATAGTGGTTGTGGTCATAAATAATATTTGAGAAAGCGGATACTTAGTCTATCAGTTAATTGAATTTAGTAGTGAGGGCCTTATATATAATAATTAGTCATAGTATGTGAGATATACTGCTGGTAATTGCGAATCTTAATAACACTTAAGCAACTTCTCTCACCATAAAGTGAAGCATTTTATTATATATCCATATTTCTTTATAATTCTTGTATGTAGACTTGAACACAAAAGAAAATTTAGTTACATAATTATTATATAAAATATATCTCCATTAAGCTTTAACTGCTGTAAAATTGATTTGAGAGAAAATTATTATTTTGTATCAGAAGGAGATTTTTATATTATATATATAAGAGGGTACAAGATGAAGCGTCAGCTCTTACATTTAGATTTTAATTCATTATTTAGTAAAGGAGTTTCCTCTCTATTGTGATAAAATGAGTTAATATAAATAATTATATAGTATCTTACTTATAATGTTCTATAAAATAAAAGGTAACATATTGAGGAGTATATATATTGTTTTTAAAATTGCTGAGGTATTTCTGGCTATAAGTTCCGACAGAGTCGGTCGTGAGTTTAATAATCCTGTCAAGTAATACATTGCTAATTCATCCTTGTGTTATGATTTATCATCATTGATACTATCTTGTCCTCAATCTCTGATAAGTTCAATAAGTCTGGCTGTTAATGTATTCTAGTATTTTTTGAACTCATAGACCTTCAAAAAATCTCTACATTGATCAAACGCAGGCAAGATATTCGATCAACACGCGTCACTCCACAAGGGTTGTGACTCATTTTCTATATTTAGGATCTTAGAGATCGTAATATGACCAGGAACTCGCTACAACAGTGTCAGATATTTTCTTTTCATCCTCTGTTTGTGCGAGCAGGCAACTAATTCCTTCACACATGTAAATTACATGAATAGCGTCCGAACCAGAGAGACGATCTCGTATAGCACGGACTCTTCGTATCTCTCCAACGCGTACGGCGGGCAAGCTCTATATTTGTGTGCAGCACCGCATCTCATCGCCACCGAAAAAGAGCATAACACACTGCACTGCACAGCACCTAACCCTCGATATGCGCTTGGTCGACCAATCCAAGTTGTGGATAGAATTTAAATCTGATTTCATCATTCAACTATATTTAGTGGTGCTATAGTGATCAGATAAGTTATTGGACTCTTTAGTGCTCAGGTACAGTCGATGTCAAACGCTATAATGAAATCATAATTAACATGTAATTTTAGCAGTTATGCAGTAATGACGCAAGTGCTATCCATTATATCCACAGAAGCAGAGTCAAAACAATAGATCTTCTTTAGCCGAATCATTTCGGTCATATATCTATTAGTTCGTTGATTCTTTTTCTAACACTGCGTTAAGTTTTTTATATTATTACTCCTATTCTGATTTAATGATTATATATTATTTATATATATTTGAATTCGCATTTATTATGATACTATGATCAAAGATGATGATTAGAATGATTATGATTTAATGAAAGACTACTTTGGTTTGATGAATGTTATTAATTTTAATGTAATATATTAATTTTATTATGTATTTTATTATAATCTATTAATTATTTATTATTATTTTATTATTCTATTATATTAATTATTAATTATTTTTTTATTATTATTATTTATAATTATTAATATATATATTTAATATTTATTTTAATTATTATATAATTATATTATTTAATTATATATTATATTTATTATTATATATTAATCAGTTTGCAGAACTTAATTTTCTATTATGTAGTAGTAGTAATTTCTATAAGTTAGATTAGTTAAGTTACGTAGTGTATCGTATGGTTAGTGAGCTTGGATAGAAATACTAATATACAACCCAAATTTCTATTTTATTAAATATCTGATAATTATATCGATGACCGTTAAATAATATATATATTAATATATATATATTATAAATATATATATATGAGGATCTTATAATTAGTATTGTAAATTTATAATTTCAGCTATTCTTAACTTGTCAAATTATATATATAGATATATATAATATATCGAGTTATGTATTTAGAATTATAAATGATAGTAAAATACTACTCAACAATTCTCATATTATAATAATAAAATTTGAATGAGTTGTGGTGTGGTGATTGATGTATTGTATGTGTTTGTTAATTAGAGTTGTAGTTGGGGTGAAGTGGGTGGGGTAGTGTGGGGTGCTGGTGAAGGGTGATAAGTATGAGTGGAGGTATGGAAGGTGTGTGGTGTGTATGGGTTGTATGTAGTAAGTGATATCTAGGTATGCCTCGTCACATTACTACTGGAGGCCATTGGATAGTTATATATATATATATTAGTTAGTATTATATATGCGCTGATGAGCTTTATAATATAACTAATAATACTATATCTCATTTATATTTTATAATATATAATGTGGTTATGGTAATGTAGGTAGTACCTAGAAAGTCCAGAGAAAACTATTAATAGCTTTTATGTGTCTGTTTATATTGATTTATAATATAATATATACTATATATATATATATATACTATCTGTGTGTTATGTGAAGTGGTATATAATAGGTGAGTATGTATTTCCTTGTAGTAGTATCTGTGATTAGTAGGGTAGTAGTTATGATGAGGTATTGTAGGTGTATTGGAGGCTGTGTAATATATGTATACTATTATATTATATATAAATTTAATAAATTTTATAGTTTAATAATATATATATTAATAATATATATTATATATTATGAAGTGAGGTATGTGATGTTTTGTTGGCCAGTGTTATTTATATAATAAAATATTATATAATATTAGGAATATAAATTGAATATATTTTTATATATATATATATATAGAATATTATTATTATTATATATATATATATATATATATATATTTATACATATATAATATATATAAATATATTTATATATATATTAATAAATTTAAAGATTTATTAATCGTTAAAGCCAAATAAGGAAAAATAAAGCTGGACTAGCTTCCTACAGTTGTTTTTTTTTTTTTTTTTTTTTTTTTTTAAGTCGTTTGCTGCAAAAACATAAAAACAAATTTGAAAGGTTAATAAAAGAAACATAACTATAAAAACTTTTGAGAACAAACACGAAAAATAAAAAAAAAAAAAGAAAGAAGAAGAAAAAAGAAGAAGAAGAAGAAGAAAAAGAATAGAAGAAGAAGAAAGAAGAAGAAAGAAAGAAGAAAGAACTGAAAAAAGCAAAGAAGAAAACCTATTTCATTTAATAAGAACCCCAAAAAGATACTTTGAGGGGCCTTTGCTATGTCTTTAGCACCGATTTTTAGTTTGTTCTTAATTTTTTATTCCATCACTAATTGTTGAGTAATTAAAGAAAGCATCTATAACACAGTCGATGATGAACGAACAGTGCGCCTCTAACAATTGCAAGTGTCTTCTCTTTCCACATTATTTAATAATAATGATAACAATCTGCTAAAGCAATGGCACTTTTACAGGAATAAAAATAATACGCGTATACACAATGTGTATCAATAATTATATAATATATATATATATATATACTATATATATATTATAAATATATATATATATTATATATTATAGTATATACATTATATATATATATATAATATATATTATAAAATATATATAGGTATATATTATATAATACATATATATAAAATATATATATTATTATATATAATATAGATATATATATAATATTAAAATAATACACTTTATATATATACTATGTATATAATATACTATATGAGTAATATACTATTATAAAAATGATCTATATATATAGTACTAATTAATTAATAATATATATGTATAGTATATATATATATATATATAATTAGTGTATATATACTAATATAATAATAATATATAATATATACTATACGTATTCCTAAGTAGCATTATGACTAATTCCGGAATGCTGGATATGTAATATTATTTTTTATATAAAGATTAACACTCTCATATATCTATAATCAATAAATTAATAATTTAAATTAGATATTTAAAATTATATAAATAATAAATAATAGATTAATAAGGAAATTAAAAGAATGAGAAATATTAATAAGTAATAATTGAAATAAAAATAGTGAATATTAATTAATTAATAATCGATATCAAATAATGGCATAATAACAATAGATAAAATAAATAATTATGTAAGTTCGTCTGTTAGTTGTTTTGTAAACCAAGAAATATCTTATATACGAATACTTCTGACTATCTTATTGTTTTTATTTATAATAATTATAAATCATTCTTTCTGTGTAGTTTCATTTAGCGAAGTCAGTCTGTCTTTTTTAGTGTGTGTAAAGGAGAAAACTTTCTCTTATTCATAATGAAAATAAAATACCAAGTTTAATTAACAGTTTCGTAACAGACCTAATATTTCCATAAAGTTGAATAACAGGAAGCAATTTGTTTATTTCTCTCAGTCTAGCTCATGATGGTTAATTATATTTTTCTCTTTAACCTTATAAAGTGTCAATACGGGTATCTGATTTTATTTACTTTGTTAAAAAGGTTCCATAGTTTAGTTATATCGCTTTTATATACTCGTGTTAATTTATAGGGTCATTGAGTTAATTTGGGTAAGTCTCGTAAAAGTTTAAAAACACAACTTGCACAATAAATAATAGTCCGTTCTCAGATAACAATAGTCTTTATGAAAGGGCCTAAGGCTGTTTCTATCTTTCTTGAGTAAAAATGTTGGTTATTATCACATTCATAGCCATTATAATACGGATATATAGTGTGAGTAAAATAACATCAAGCTTTGTGCCGCATGATATCATATTAATACGTTTAGTTGCGCGAGTCAGGCCTAAGACTTATTCCGCGCCCTTGGGTGGAATGATTGAATTTTTCTTTCAAAGGAAACATCTTCCAAATTTTCGAACTCGGAATTCGCCTTCGATCCTGGAAGCATAAATGGTTTGTTGCTGATTAGTTTTGGTACAGGCGATTAGACTTATGTATTAGTGCTTTAAATTTATAAATCATAGTATTTTTTGTATTCTTTACAAGTCGAATTTATAATCATATCCTTTAATATTATTCTTAACTCCGTTCAAGAAACAAGCATTGATCATTCCCGCTTTGTCCATTCCCAAGATTGCAAGTCGTTCTTTTAGGAGTTCGAGCTGCCATTTTCAACCAAAATTTTGGGTTAAAAAAAATTGCAAGAATTAAAATTCAAATGTCCTCATTATGTTTGCTAACCTTACTATATAAGTATATATATATAGCTTATAAAAAATAAAATTGTGTATATATTGATATAGTAATATATATAGATATATATATTTGAGTATAATATATATATATATATGTACGTGATATTATATATATATATATAAATTAAATACTATATATATATTAATAAACTATCATATTATAAAATATATATTATATTAGGTACGTTACTTAGGTTAGTATATCATATATATTATATATTAGTTATTATTATATATATATAGATACATATAATATATTATAACGAATACTACATGATTCCACTACAACACGAAATATTTTAAACAAATCAATATTTAGTTTAATCAATCAATCTTTCTACTTTTATTTTTGCGGGGGCGTGGGGGTATAAATATTTCTTTTTTTAAAAAATGTGAAACATATTTTTGTGTTATAAATTTGTCTATTATATATTATATTATATATATATAATATACATATGTATAATATATATATATTTATTATATAGAATATATTAATATATATATATTAAAATTATATAATAATAGCAGATGTATTTTAGGCATCTTACTTCAAAAAAGAGTCCTCTATATCGCTTACTCCGTTACTCGGAAACATAGATAGTTGCGTTATCGTTAAATTCTCGTTTCATTTGAAAGGAAAAAGTATAACGAGTGCCGTTACTCCTTACTGATTTTAGCTTATCTCAAATATGACATGTAATTACTATGGTATCATATTAAGCAACTATTTTAAGCTTTTGAATATAATAAATTTTCAAGTCTTAATCTTATTATTAAAAAGCATACCCTCTCAGTGAACTACTATGTCCTGTAGGCACTTCTAGGACTTAACTTTGCAATCCCACGAACCGAGTACTTAATTTAGCACTTGCCACCTTCCCACATTCACAACTCCTACTCACATGCATCTTTCCTTCCTACTATTTCTAACTAACATTATATCCTTAAAGCTATTAAACTCGACACTTGTTCCAACTGCTCACCATCTAAACATAACTTTACACCGAGGACTGTCCTCACTTATACAACCATAACTCCATTACTCTTGTCTCTTATCTACGTTTATTTTTAAACTCTTCCCTTTACACACCCTGCAAATCTCTACTACCTCAATTACCTCTACAACGCAATCATTCATCTCAATGATTACGCCACACAAAACTCAAATTCATCAGTTAATACCTTATAAATAGGTGATAATAAGGCATCCTCCATCATTCATCTTCCATACTCATCTTATTTCTAACCGTAGATTGTAAAGTCGAGTCAGAGTGCTGGATTCTGGAAGCGTTAATTTGAAGAGATGTGAAGTTTCGGTGAACTCGTATCATTCAGGAAAGCTCAGTTCCTCAGTTAAGTCTCAGGTAATAGACCGGTAATTTGAATTTAGGTGATGTCGAGATCAGAGTCTGAGATAATTTTGAAACGGACTTCCGATCAAAACCTTGATTCTACACATTCCCCTCACCATCCCACCCTAATACTTTTATAACCCCATCCATATACAAATACAGTTATATAATAACAGAAGACATATGCACAATCATGTACTCTACTCTTTCCAGCTATTACACTCCTCTCTTCTTAATCATCTCTCCTTTT
>JABUQX010084989.1:22500-32917 GCA_015478945.1 Trachelipus rathkii | reverse complement strand
CTCTATCTAAATATTTTGCGCTTATATATATATATATATATATATATATATAATATATATATAGTATATTTAATATATATATTATATATATATAATATATATAATATATATATATAATAATATATTTATATATTATATACGGTATATATATATATAATAATAATAATAATCACTAATAATAATAATAATAATAAAATTAATGAACAATAATAATAATAACAATAATAATAATAATAATAATAATTAATAATAATCATAATAACAAAGTTTATTATATTATTATTTCTAATTTATTATTATTATTATTATTATTATTATTATTATATTATTATTATTATTATTAATTATATTATTATTAATTATTATTAATTAATATTTTATTAATTTATTAATGATTATTGTTATTATTATTGTTATTATTATATTATTATTATTATTATAATTATTTATAATTATTATTATTCATATTATACTATTATTATTATTATTATTATTATTATTATATTATTATTATTATTATTATTATATTATATATATATTATAATTAATTTATTATTATTATTTAATAACCTTATTATTATTATTATTAAAATTCATTATTATTATTAATTGTATATTTTATTATTATTATATATATTATTATTATTATATTATTATTATTATATATTATTATTTATTATTATTATTATTATTATTTATTATTATTATATTATTATTATTATATTAATTATAAGCCAATTTACAAGATTTATGAGTCTACTTGAGCTTAGCTACGGTATAAACGTTTTTAGTGCTTTGTGTTTTAAATGGGAATGAAACAGAATGAATATAGTGCTAATCAAATGGAAAAATAATAATGCAACGGTGAAAATCGTCAAGTGTAACTCTTGCAATATTGAGTGTATGCATCCTGTACTTCTATGAAAAAAAGCAGGCAAGCTGACTTGGAGCACCTATGGCCCCCATCTTTCAATACTTTTATTGTCGTTCAGGATCAGAAGAGTATATTGTGGGCTAATAGAAGATGTACAAGGGAAAGATTGAATGCTCACAATGTAAAAAAAAAACCTTTAGCTTTTACAATGTACTGCTTATTTTTACCTTTTCCTTTAGATCCTTCAATTGCTGTGTACTGCAATTGAAGGAGGGTCAAAGCGGGGCCGGAGCTGCTCAACAGACAGTGAGACACCCAGCAAAAGGCGTCAAACCATCATTCTTCAGTCTATGTCGAAAATATTTAAACAGAATAGAGCTCTTGAGTTGCTTTATAATTACGGTAAGTGTTTTATTTTAACTACAGGTTAGCTATAAATGGTGTCACAATTAACAGATTAAAAAACTAAGAATACAGTCCATACAAAAATTTTCGAATTTAAAATACCAAGTTTCATTGTCATTAATATCATTTCTCACAAATATTTTTGCTTCTAAATTTTCTGCTACATGGCATTTGGCCAATTACATTGTGGAGTCAGTTCTTTGTCGAATTCCTGCCTACCTAAACTCTGATTTCCACCCTACCCTCCAGAAGAAAAGTGATGAGGAATCTTGATGTCATGCATAATAAGGAAGGCTGATTTATAACCAACATTATATAAGGTCAGTTATGTGGCCACAACCGCAGACAGCTGGTGGAAACAACCAAACAGGAGTTTCAGGGATACGGTTCACTGGATTAATTTGAATACTTGAAGAGAGAGAGTCTGTCTTGCCTCTAGAGAGTTATCTGTTTCTCAAACCAGCACAGTCCTAGCCAACATATTACGGATATTCATCAAAATTTAGATATTGAGCATAAGCAGTTTAAAATCAATATAAATAATAACGTTAATGCTGAAAAAAATTAATAACTCCAAAATTATAAGTAAACAAACTAAATTAAAAAAATTTATCTTCAGGTTGCCTGCATTAAAACAGATAATTGATGCAAATTTCTCTGCAGCCTTTCGGGTGGATGCTCATGCAGAAACGGGTGACGAAGGAAGAAGAACAGGCACCGATTGCAGAGATAGTGGTTGCGCTTGAAGAGATGGAGCAAATTAGTGACACAAAGGTTCTGCAGACAAAACCTCTCCAGCTAGAAAATCTGCAGAACATGATGCACTTAGCCTAACTGAAAAACGCCCCTTCCTTTTCTCCACATTTAAAAACTTTGGTACTAAAGAAGTTTTAAAAGTTTCTCCCTGGTCCTCTGGTATCAAGATCATTTAATAAGGGACACTACCAAAGCAAGAATTTGTGGAATGCCCAAAACATGAAAACTACCAACTTCTGCGAAATAGAAGGAGTTGGGAAACAAGCTTAAAACATCAAGTGTTAACAACTGGAACTCCCTATACGATTCTATAAAAGACCTGTTTAAGAACCTTGATGGTCGCATGACACAAATCAACAATATTTGTGTGGAGCAAAAGCCTTGTCTTCCAGTATTTAAAAAAAAAGTGATAAGGAGGTAATTGCGGAGTACATCGAAATAATGACGCCTATTGCTGTTAGGTTTGATATGTTGCAGGAAGAGAAGAATGCGTAGCGGATCCTATTGCCTTAATCTCTTCCTCCTCAAGGACAAGATCGGGGAAATGCAACGAGAGTGGAAAAATTTAACTATGCCAAAAAACTTAGTCAACTACTTGCTAAAACAAACCAAGAGCAAACGCTGTTAACTTACGGCAAAATGAACCGAGGTTCTACCCCATCTTGGCAGTTTGATTTGCTTATCGCAAACAAGTGAGGGACGCATGAATTCATACGCAAATGGTACGTAGGTTAAATGAGGGGAAGTACCAAGCTGCCAAGACCAGATTACTGGAGAAAAAAGTTTATATTGAAGCGAATTCACTTGTAAACATTAAGGCACTGAAGGTGATGGGACTGAGTCTGAAAGTGACCAATTTATGGTGAGTTATTTTTATAATTTGGAACGAAACTTTCAAGTATTTCTTGTGATTATATATATATATATATATATAATATTATATATATATATATATTTATATATATTATATTTATATATATATATTAATATATATATATATATAAATGTTAAATTTATATATATATATATATATATATATATATATACAATTTATACATTACATATATATTCACAATACACTGACATAATGTTCAAATGAAACTTAAAAAAGATTTGAGTTCTTGATACCATTTCTAAATATTTCAGAAAGTGAAGGGCCCATATATCCAGCAGACACCTCTGGAGGAGAAGTTGGGACAAATCTTGGATAGCTGGGCTGCAGTAAATGTTCACCACAGTACCCCTCTCACTAGGAACCTGTTTCCGTGTGAATACCAGGAGGTCTGAGTGGACTTGTTTATTACCCAACCCAGCTCAGCGGCCGTGGAAAGGTTGTTTAGTCAAGGCTCTGAGATTCTAAGAGCAAAGAGGGCAGCCATGGCATCCAGCAATTTTGAAAAATTTATCTTTATGAAAGGAAATATGACCCTATTCAGAATGCAAGAGGAGAGCGAGGAGGAAGATCACAGATAATTGAATAACATTAATAAAATCTTTCTCATTTTTTTGTTATATATATTTGCATCTTTCAATTAAAATTTAAAAATAATTCATCTTTAAATACTTGCGCTTTATTTTTTATATTTTTTTGCGCTCCTAAATTTGTGCTTTTAAAAAAAATTTGATTTTTGCGGACATGTGCGCTTTGCGCATGCGGACTAATTTTTTTGAAAAATTGTGCGCTTTTGCGCTTGCGGACTAAGTTTTTCCATTTTGCGCTTTTGCGTTTGCGCTTTAAAGTTTAAAATTTGCGCGCCCACCTCTGATATATATATATATATATATATATATATATATATATATATATATATATATATATATATATATATATATATATATATATATATATAATAATATATATATATATATATATATATTATATAATATATATATATATATATATATATATATACCATATATGGCTCTTGTTGATTATCAGCATCCAGTTAAGCTAAAGCCGATTTTATTTTAAAATCAACTAAATCGAACACAATGAACAGCAACGCTTCATAGTGTTAAAAGATTGAACTTTTTTTCTAATCAGTTAGATAGCTAGTTATTGTAAATAATGGAAGTGAAATAAATTACTATTATAAGTTTAGTTTAATGGAAAGTGAAATAAATTAATAACATGAGTTTAGTGAGGTTAAATTACTAATTATAAGTTTGGTTAAGTAAGATTTAAATAATATAAATAAATAATTTCACTTAAATTACAAAATTGGTTCGTCATATTTGTGAGAATTTTTTTTGTTTTTACAGTTATACAAGTTCTGAAACAATGGAAAATGAAACGGTAATAGTTCGGTTTAAGGTAATGTGGCAGATATCGATATTTTAGAAAAGATAATCGATTTTATAATAATCCCACCATGCAACGTGCCAAGTGTTCCCTCAAAATAATTTAGTATTGGAATGGTTGGTAATGATTTTTTATTTTAGGTAAAGAAAAATTAAAAATTTGATTTGCTATAAAAAGAACTTACTTTTTTTAGTTTTTGGGCTTCAAATTGATTTAATTTCAAATTCATTTTATTTAATTTTTTAGTTTATTTCGACGTAAATATTTATTATTTGTGTCCACAATAAGTGTTGTATATATATATTATATATAGTATGATAAATTATATATATATATATATAATATATATATATATATATATATATATATATTATATATATATAGTATATATAATTATATATATATATATATATATATATATATGGAGGTCAGATTTTTTAATGCACAGTATGTAACTAGAGAACGGCAGGTCCTACAGTAAAAAACAAATTATATATTTGGAATCAGCCGAAAATTCTAGTTTTGGATTTTTTTATTTTTTTTTTTTATATTTTTTTTATTTGTTTTTTGGCTTATTCATCGAAAAATATTTTTAAAAATTATTTCCCCCCATTTAGGGGCTCACCACGGGACAGAGGGGACGTTCATACCCCGTAGGGGAGGGGCGGAGAACCCCCGCGACACCCAAAGACCAAAGAGGGGGGGTTCCGGAGACCCATCCCGGAGGGGGGATTAGTCCCCCCGTCGTCCACGGGAGGCCGAGAGACCCCGACTCCCTCCATCTTTGCGGTTTACCCTATGGTAATCCTTTAGTTAAAAAAAAAAAGAATAATTTTACTTCCAAAAACACTTTGGTATACTTTAACTAAAGGAATACCATAGTGTAAACCAAAAAATGCAGGAGTCGGGGTCTCTCGCCTCCCGGTGGACGACGGGGGAATAATCCCCCCCTCCGGGGATGGTCTCCGAACCCCCGCTCTTTGTCTTTGGCATGTCCGGGGGTTCCTCCGACCATCCCCTTCGGGGTATGGGAAACGTCCCCCCTCTGTCCCCCGTCGCTCGAGCCCCCTGAAATGGGGGGAAATATTTTGTAAAAATATTTTCAGGAATAAGCCAAAAAAAAAAAAAAAAAAAAAAAAAAGTTAAAAACCCATCCTTGAAATTTTCCGCTGATTCCAATTATATAATTTTACTGTAGGAGCTGCCGGTCCCTAGTTACATACTGTGAGCATTAAAAAAAATCTGACCAACTATAATATAATATATATATATATATATAATAATATATATATAATTATTTATATATATATATAATATATATATATATATATAGTAATATATATATATATAATATTCCCTACTGGGCCTGTGATATATAGTATGTATATAATATAATATATATATATATATATATTAATTAATATATATAATATATGATATATATATAATATAAGTATTATATATATAATATATTATATATAATATATATATATATATATATATATATTATATAATATTATATATATATATATATATATATATATTATATATCCCTACGTGGGCTGTGACTATATTATATATATATATATATATAATATATATATTAATATAATTATAATATATATATATATATATATATATATATATACTATATTAATAAATAATATATATTATAGTATATATATATATAATATTCAAATGTTTGAATTTTATTAAATTTTCATAAATTTTATTTTATATAAATAACACATTTAAGTTAATATATACGTAACTATATAAACAAATTATTTCTTTTTTGAAAAATTATTTAATGTAAATTTTGCCAAAGCCAGTGCCACTCTTACGTGTTCGAACAAACCATATTTTATATATGGGTAACAACAATATCCAATAACCTACGATTATCGGAAAAAACAATCGATATTTGATAACATTACCTTAAACAACTATTACCAATGAAACAAATTATAATCTTGAATGGCTTCACAATTTTAACAGAAATTGATGCATTGAAATTTTTCTAAAAATATATTATTACTGTATTCCAAAAACTAAATTATGTAACAATGCTCATGAAATGGAAATTGCATTTCGAGAAAAAAGAGCACACGTATGGAAATGTAATGTTTACCCATGTAGGAAAGTTAACAATAGACTATAACAACTATATGCGTGAGGTAATATATATATATATAATATATATATATAATATATATATATATATATAATTTATATATACTATATATATATATATAATAATATATATATATATATATAGAGTATATTATATATATATATATATAATATATGGCATAATAACTGAACGTGATCATTAGAATTATCTCGAAAAGAATGACACTTACAGAAAGACCAAAACATGTTATGGAATCAGCGTTATAAAGCTGATTACCAGGAATGTAAAAAAAAATCTGAAAAGTAGGACACTTACAGAAAAACGTAAATTACATATTTGGAATCAGCGTATAAAGCTTATTATATGTAAGTCGTTTATGATTTAAAACTAAAGAACACCCTGGAGCCCTAAAAATTGAAGTTCAAGAAACATATTTTCATTAGGGGGCTCGGACGGTGGGACAGAGGGGACGAAGTCCCCCCGTCGTTCCCCTCGAGCCGAGAGACCCCGACTCCTGATATCTATGGGGTCTACTCTAGGGTATTCGTTAGTTGTTTAAATCACAAAAACGACTTTACATATAATAAGCTTTATACGCTGGTTCCAAATATGTAATTTGTTTTTTCTGTAAGTGTCGTATCTTTTCGAGATTTTTTTTTACATTCTGGTAATAAGCTTTATAATCTGATTCCAAATATGTAATTTTTTCTGTAATGTCATACTTTTCGAGATAATTCTGTAATTATGCTATATATATATATATTATAATATATAAATATAATATATATATATATATATATATATAATATATATATATAATATATATATATATATATTATTTATAATATATATAATATATATATATATAATATATATATAATATATATGTAATATATATAATATATATACATATATATATATATATATATATTATATATAATATATATAAATATACATTTTATATATTTTTGTATATATAATATATATATATCTATATATATATATATATATATATATATATATATATATATATATATATATATATATATATATATAATATATATTATATATATATATATTATTTTATATATATTAATATATATATATATATATATATATATATATATATATATATATATATATAATCTACTTCATAATACAGAAATTTATTTTCTTGTGACTGTGAAGCTTTATTATTATAAATTGTTCTTTTCAACTTTTTTTATTTTATTTAATTACGAGAACTTGTTAATATTAATTAATACGAGTAGTATAAAGCCGTTTTCGTTTTAGCATTTTGTCTTACGCTCGATAAGACAAATTCTTACGCATTTTAAGAACGGTTTCGTGCCAAAACGACCGCGAATGAATTCTTATTCTTATAAACTTGTTTACAAACATTACAAAAATCAGCTGTTGGGGAGAAGTAGAAACACTTATGATGGACTTCAAGGATTTGGAGGGTATTATTATAAAAAGGAAGAATAATGATGATGTTTCAGAATATTTTAGATTTTTGGAGACTTTCTTCCTTACTCTTAAGGTAAATTTTCAGTGTTTGTAATATATATATATATATATAATTATATATATATATATATATATATATATAGATATATAGTAATATATATATATATATATATTATATATAATATATATATATATATATATATATATATATAAGAGAGAAGAGAGAGAGAGAGAGAGACGAGAGAGAGAGAGAGAGAGAGAGAGAGAAGAGAGAGAGAGAGAGAGAGGAAATTTGATATATATATATATAGCATATATATATATAATATATATAATATATTATATATTATATATAATAATATATATAATATATATATATATTATATATAAATATTATATATATAATATATATAATAATATATATAGCATGTTACAAAAAAAAGCAATGAAAAGTGCATAATTGTAACATCTTTTCATCAAAAATTGGCAACGCTGAAAATTAAAGCCATTTTTTATTCAAGGAAGCATTTTCAACGGGCCTACCGCGTAGTAAAAACATTATCATTGCATGTTTTTGAATATTTTAAGGATAATTAATAAAATTGTGAATATCACACAAATATTTGACACAATCTCATTACTCTTAAAGTCATTAATAAAAAAAATTAACTCCATTGTAAGAAAAAAATAAAAGAAAAAAAAAATTTCCACGAAACTTGCTTTTCCGCCATTACTTCCTTTGTTTACATTTTTTGGTAAGAATAGAATTTTTCGGTAAGACAACGAAATAGCAATCTTACGGAATTTGTCAAAATTTAACGTTTGTTTAGCATTTTGTCCAAAATGTCTTAAAATTGGACAAAACGAACGGATTTTTTTAGAACGTTCATATTTTTTTATGAGAAGTCTGAAATTTTTTTGCAAAACGAAAACGCTTAATACGTAGTTATAGTAAAGAAATAAACGAATAAGGCAAATTCTAAAAAACAAAAGAAATGTTCGAATCCATTGCAATCGATATGTTATATGAAGTGGATAGCTGATAACTATATGAATCCAGTACATGCATATATCGACTTAAAACAGGTAGACTATTATTCATATATAAATATATATATGTATATATAATAATATATATATATATATATTATATATATAATATATAGGATCATGTCTGTTATCCGCATCCACTTCCATATACATATCGATTGCATGGATCCGAACATTTTTTGTTTTATAAGAATTTTGCCTTATTGTTATTTTCCTAATTTACTTTTAATTAATATTAACAAGTTCTCGTATGAAAAAAAGCAAAAAATTGAAAGAACATTTTTATTCTAATTAATAGAGCTTCACAGTCACAAGAAAATAAATAAATTATATATATATATAATATATATATAATAATACTATAGTATATATTATATATATATATATATATATATATATATATAATATATATATATAATATATATACTATATAATATATATATATATATATATATATAAATATATATATAATATATATATAGATGATATATTATATATATAATATATATATAATAATATATATATATAATATATATACTATATATATATACTAGATATATATAATATATATATATAGTATTATAATATATATATTATACTATATATTATATATAATAATATAATAATAGTATATAATATATATATTAATTATATATATAATATAAGTATATATATATATTATATATATATATATATATATATAATATCTAATATATATATATATATAATATATATATATAGATATATATATAATATATATATATAATAATATATATATATATTATTTAGATATATATATATTATAGTAAATATATATATATAATATATATATATATATATATATATATATATATATATGGTGCATAATTGGTTTAGAGCCGACAAACTATCATCAAGTTCCATATCTCAAAAAAAACTACAATGCACAGCGGAAAAGGAATACATTGCTGGGATGCTGGTCTCCAATTATAGGGCGAAAAATGTAAAAAAAAAAAAAAAAAAAAAAAAAAAAAAAAAAAAAAAAAAAAAAAAAAAAAATCTCAAAAACTACAATAACTACAGCGAAAAAAAATAACATTTTTGAAAACTCCTGTAAAATTTTAAATAGTAAAAATGTAAAAAAAAACAAAAAATAAAATAAAAACTATTGTCTAATTAATTATGTAATATGATTAGAGAGCTATTTAGAAGACCTTTTATTGATTACTTCGTTAAAATAAATACGACTTTCTCATTAAATTTTGCTTTTTTTCTTTTACTAAAGAATACCCCAGGGTATACCGCAAAGATGCAGGAGATCGCGTCTCTCGGCCTTCCGGGAACTAACGGGGTAGCTAATGTGTTCCCCCCCTCCGGAGGCGTCTCCGAAACCCCCGCCTGTCTTGGTATTTGGTTGTCGCGAGTGGGTTCCCCGCCCCTCCCCACG
>JABUQX010084989.1:5000-7500 GCA_015478945.1 Trachelipus rathkii | reverse complement strand
ATCTGTAAAGAGCCCAATTAAGCAGTTAAAGTATTTATACTACTATATATTATACCCCCTACCATCATATACTTATCTAATCTAATTCATTCTTAAATCTGCCGGTGAATTACAGTAAAACTAATTTCTAGTAATAAATCATTCCAATAATTAACAATTCTGACCCTGAATGAATATTTTTTTACGTCAGGATAGCATGAATACTTTTAAATTTTCTTATCATGTCCTTAGTCTCCATTTCATGAGCTACTATAAAAAGAAATTATATATTGATCTACTGTAAGTATTATCGAGAGATATATAAAAATTTTGTAGACTTGTATCACATCCATAAAACCGTTTTTTCTACAGAAAACATTTCTCACTCCTTCAGCCTCTCCTCATAGTTTTTTACCCTCAAAGCCAGAAATCATTTTGCTGCTCCCGTTGTACTCCCCTTCGGTATATCTATGTCTTTCTTAGATAAGAGCCCAAACTTATGCACCAATACCCAACACTGGTCTAACATAGCTATTATACAGTTTGCCAAACCTCTTTATCTTAGCAAACATTTGCGATTTATTATGGCAAGTATCTCACATTAGCTCTATCTCTTGCTTTCAAGCACTGGGTGTGCTTTCAGATTGTAGATTATAATCACACCTAAATCCTTTCTTGAGATTCACAGACTCAAGCCAGTCCCTATAAATATCGTGATTAAATCTCATTCAAGTAACCAGCGAAGAACCCACTTTGCTCTTACTATTAAAATTCATTTTACCCACATATTTGCACCCAAGAAGTTTATCAAGATCATTTTTGAATCTTTTGTACAATGTGTCCATGCAGGGTTTGTCATTTTGATATCTTTAAAACTAAGGAACCTTTGATTTAAGCCTCTGGTCCAGGTCTTGCATGCTCGTATATGAGGAGAACAATTGTGGCCAAAACACTGAACCATGTTGGACACCACTCTTCTATTATCATGATGACTTATTCACATTCAGAATATACTCTTATATACTGCAGCTATTCTTCAGCCACTCTTTAATCCATCCATGCATCCCTTCCACCTATACCACATTGTGATAACTTTTGCATCAGTCTTACAAGGAACAATTTATCAAAGGCTTTGGTGAGGAGATCTAAATATAAAACATCATCCTGGATCTCCCAGTCAATACAAGCATTAATGTGTTCCATAAATTCTAAAGGTTTGTCTGACACGATCTTATCATTTCTTAAATCGCTGGGAGTCATACAATATCTTGTTATCATCCAAATGTTTCTCTATATGACCTTTCAGTAACTTATCCTTTACAACCAGAGATGTTAAAGCTAACTGGTTTATAATTTCCCAAATCTTCTTTACTAACTTTCTTATAAATAGGTACAACGTATGCAGTTTTCAGTGCTTTTGCATACTGATACTATACTGTATCCTCCATTAAAGCTATAATATACCATGTCAGGACCTGCAGCTTCATTTAGGTTAATATGGTTCAGCATATATTTAATTTCTTTTACTAAATTTCAAATACTGTAAGCCTGTTTATTACTTGCATACCGGAACTATTGGTCACTAAACTATTACTCAATCATATAACAATTGTACTTTTCCTAAATTTTCGAAACATTATTATAGTATGACTCTCCTAAGTCCCTTTGATTTAAAAATTAGTTTAAAATAGCTAAACTCATGTTACGAGTAGATGTTTCTTCTACTGAATATTTATATAAAAACTGATTTTATAGAATGTTTTAAGAAATTTTGGGAATCTGAATAGCGATAAAATCAAAGAAATTTAGTGTTAACTAGTACTCGACAATTATATATGGTTTCATTACAAGAGTTTCAGCATTATTTTTGACCATGCTTTTATTTTCTAGTATCCTTAAACAGTAAGAGATGAAACAAATTTCATAAATTAATTAAATAAACTTTTTTCAATTTTGTGTCTGGTTATTGCACGCTCAATATTAGTCTGACATATTTATTTCAGAGAAAAGTTATAAATACTAACATCGATTATCTGTTAGAATATATATATATATATATATATATATATATATATATATATATATATATATATATATATATATATATATATATATATATATATATATATATATATATTTTATATATATATATATATATACTCTCTCTTATACTAATATATATATATATACTCTCTCTCTTACAAGCTTTCATTAAGACCATTTCCCAGCAAATTCTTTAAGCATATATCGATGGGGAAAAATAATAATAATAATGTATTAATTTATTGGATTCTACCCTCAATATCTTATATCTTCAATAATAATAATAATAATAATAATAATAATAATAATAATATGCTCAATTTCGAACACTGATTCATTCAAAAACATGATAATAGTTATAAAAATAATAATAATAAATAATAACAAAAATTACTTTAAATAAAAAAAATAATGACATTTTACTTCACTTCGAAATCTTAATCCTTATAGAATAAAATCAAAACTCCATTCCCCTTCT
>JABUQX010084988.1:32500-38614 GCA_015478945.1 Trachelipus rathkii | reverse complement strand
GACCAAGATCTTCCGATCGATCTTCCCGGAAAAGGTTTCTGTCGAGGTAAGTTCCTTCACTATAGCTGCATTATGTGCTGCGCACCCATCATGTTTGTAATATATTCTTCGTCGTGCCCTTAAAGGTATATCACTCAGGAGTCAACAAGGACGGTCTGCGGGAAATGGAGGTAACGCTGTCCTGTCAAATTTCCCTCGAAGAGGTAAGGCCCGATAATCCTACTATTGAGGTATACCACACCAAACGTTGATTGAGTATGAGACCTGGTGATGGCTAGTGAATGTTATTTGGGGTTTGTTTCCGCCCACTGTCTGAAGTTCCACCTGTTTTACATACCGTTATTGGTAAGCGAGATTCATCGTTCCATAAGATATTTTCCAAAAAGTCCGGTACATCCATTAGGCAATCAATGACAGCCAGGAATCCCAACCGCCGTTGTTGGTCTCCACGAATGCAAACCATGCACAAGTGTGGCCTATATGGATACATGTTGCATACAACACAAATCCGTCGTATGGTTCCCTTCGATATTCCCAAGACCGAACTAGCCTGCCGTAATGAGGACGTTGGATTTTCATGGTTGTATAGTAGAACGTCCAGTTCGACTTCGAATGTACGGACACGACCCCCCTTCCCGTATGTGATGAGGGGGTTGAACTATTGACCCTGTACCTTGAAACCGTCTGTAAACTCTGTGGAATGCCATGTGGCTCGGCGGTCGTCTATGTGGATAACGTTGTCATATTCTGCAGCAATTCTGCGGCATCCTGTTGTTGCCTTATGTACACCTCCACATGTTCTGGTGTATCAAAAAAATGGCACGTGGCATGTTCAAATGGTATGGTTCTGGACTAAAACAAAACCCCTCTGGAGTTATACGTTTCACTACACTTTATAACGCATGATTTGTAGGTTATGACATAACCTCCATATAATATGTTAGTTTGTTGTACACATTCACATTGCCGTATTTATTAGGCTACATATCAATGTAATCTAAAAAGGTATGCATTAGGTATTTTAATTTAATTCCTTTGTTAGCTGTATCGATATTTTTAAATACTATTGGATATACCTATTGTATTTAACCAATTATTTCATATTGACACGTTTCGGCTTTTGTAGGGAAATGATGTCTACGGAGGACGTTTAGTTGTTTATGGGTACATTGGCGTGGGAAACGAACAGCCGGTATCAAATAATGTCGAGAGGAAGAGCCCTTCCTCATTTTAAGTGCATTTCACAGAAGCCATTAAAAATAAATATCATCCCATTCGACATTCTCATCTTTGTGCGCGGTTTTCGTTTGCGCGTGGGCAGACACCAACGTAACATATTCCCATCCTCCTAAATGAATTAATAATCGAACTTATATTCTACAGCAGTTTCATACTTAAAAGTGCCCGTATGGTGTACACCGCCTGTAACATAACTTTTGAGACACCCTGTATCTATACATTTATATCTGCTATAGCAATAAGCTCATTATATTTGTGTTCATGACTTTATCTATATATATATATATATATATATATATATATATATATATAAATATATATATATATATACTCTCCCTCCTTCCTTTTTTTTCCCAAGACTGGGGTAAGTTGCGTGACGTAGGAAAACATGACACAAGTCGAAAAGAAAGCCAGCCTTACCGCCCCTCTATACCTATTATTGAGAACTCGGCGCCAAGTCAGAAAATCCACCCTAGAGCTTCACACGGACCGGGCGGACCCTCAGTATGGCCATATCGATCAAGTATAGGGTTCGATCTCCTGGCCCTAGATGGACCACAACCATACCCCCTCACAAAACCCCGCCATTCACTCCTATTATGGACCTTTATTCTCGCCTCTGCCAAACTCACATTTCTCTCCTTCAGACATTCGGTTACTGACTCAATCCATTTTCTTCGGTCTCCCAGACCATAGTTTCACTAGAATACATTTAACAGAGTGAACAACATACCCTCATGTAAACCCCTTAGTGCATCAAGACTTAGAAAAAAAAACTCCCTTTACATCCACAAAACAATTTAATTGCCACCAAGCCCCTTCCTGCCATTCACAACTTTCCTACTACACTCTGCATCATCCGTTCCCTTTTCATCCAACATATATCCTAAATATTTAAACTCAGACACTTGTTCCAGCTGCTCACCATCTAACATAACTTCACACCAAGGACTGTCCTCACTCACAACCATAACCTTCAGCTTATCTACGTTACTTCAAACCCCTCCTTTACACATCCTGCCAAATCTCTCTACAATCCCTCAAAAACTCTTCTTAAGATTCGCCACAAAAAACAAAAATCATCCGCATATAATAGGTAGGGCACCCTCCACTCACCGCCATTCTCCATCATTCTAACACCATTTCCTGCCACCCCCATTTCTAATTCTTTCATAACCCCATCCATTACAATTGAATAACCAAGTGGACATAACACATCCCTGCCTCACTTCGCAATTAATACTAAAACCAATCACTTTTGACACATTTATTCCTTCACACGCTTCACTATGCGTCATACATACTTTTGATGCCATATAATATATATATAATATATATATATATATTATATAATATATATATATATATATATATATATATATATATATTATATATATATATATATATATATATATAGACCCCTATATAGTGTAATGGCTACAGATTCATCAGAGCAATTAAGAGTAGGAAAGGAAGGTTTACAAAAATTATTTTTTGGAGCAAGAAAGTTAACGATGTAGGATCACTTAAGTTTAGTAGGAACACGCTGATATTCCTATTCCGAGGTTTATCAAAATTAACGAGTGAAAGGTAAACAAATAGTTTTCCATTTATGATGTTCATTGTCCCATCATTAATGGTACAAAAACAAATGTAACCGAACCATAAATTTAGAGGAGAGAAAGTGCTCATTATCGCTTCTCTCATCATTTTTATTCCTTGACTGTCATGTCTGAGGATAATTAATAGCTATCTCAGAGTTATTACGAGAGGAAGGACAAACAAAGTGTTTTGCTGAGTTATCATATGATATCTTTAATGATGTGGAGTACAATTTGATACAATTGGTTTAGAAATTATAATAGAATTGTCAATGGGGATGGGAAACATTTATTTCTATCATCAGAAGCGGCCTTACTGTCAGAAAGAGTCATTAAGTTTCGTATGCAACCTATAACAAAATTCAGTAAGTCACGTCATGTATTACTGAAAGTTAGCAAACTTTAATCCCTGGCCTTTAATTTATTTAGTTCTTACTGAGCCATGGTCGAATGAATAAAGTGTGCAGCAATTAATCTATATTTTGAGAAGAACTTCGTTGACTCTTGTTTGAGATGTCACACATTCTAATGTTGATGACTGACGGAGTTTGTTGTGTTCACTCAAGAAAGAAAACATAACTTTCTTTATATTGGCACCATCATCTCTCAGGACACAGTGGTACATCCATCTTTGAATAGGTATCCATTTGCGACAGCATTTCAATTAAAGACGTCACTGATATGTTCACCTTTGTGACATTCAGTGAGAGGTTCAGAGTACGACACAAAATTTGGCTTCTGAAATAATTGTCAACGGCGCATGACTACTCAGAGGAAAACAAGAAACTGCGATTGGAGTATCTGACCATCTTATTGGGGGAGGAGTAAAGCTAATCTTGAGGATGTATTATTTGAAGAGATTATTTAATCTGAAAACTTTTTTCTTACAAATATATCTCTGTAGTACTTCCTTTGAGTAGTGTGATGAAGAGACCGATACTTTCGCCAGCCGTACAAAACCAAGAATTTTTCAGTCGTAGACGAAGAAGAAAGATTCATCCTTTATCATAATATTCTGTAAAATTTACTATATCCATCCCCCTAAATTTAATGATTTTTTCGTATTCATTGTTCCTCAATAATTTGTAATTTTATATTAGTATTCAAGAGTTAATTATCATTCCTTCTTAAATCTGTAATTGGGGATGGATCCTTTACTTTTTTACTCATTTTCCTTTCTGCATTTTCCTTGTTTTTGCTGCTGCTGCTTAGATAGTTCATAACCCGGATTTCATTCTTCCTTTCTGAGAATAATTACACGATTTGCAAAGTGTATGGTTTATGTTGTCATGGGAAACAATATCGAAGTAATATACCAAACCACACTGGATAAGGAGACTATTTGTGGGAAGTCTTCAACAGTTGATTTCAAGCGAATATACTCACAAGTAACGAGGTCATATCGAATTAAATTGCCTAGATTTCGATTGTTGAACTCAATATTACTATTTTACTACCTTGAGGACGGCACTTATGTCCAACCATTTCTAATCAGTTTCTCACAAAAGTTGTTAAATTTTCAAATTCAAAGTAAACATCAACAACAAAAAAAAAAAAAAAAAAAAAAAAAAAAAAAAAAAAAAAAAAAAAAAAAACAATCAGAACATTTCCTAATAGTATTTCGAGTTTCCGAGTGCAAATGCAAAAAATTTATTTTAATATATGTGAATGCGAAAGTCAATGGAATATTTAAAAGCATGCGAATATATATGATAATATATAATTATAATATATATATATATATATATATATATATATATATATATATATTATTAGACTAATATATATATATATATATAATATACATATTATATATATATATATATAATATTTACATCCTATATATATATTATCCAATACTTTCTACCTATATACTATAAATATGTATATATAATATATATATATATAATAGGTATATATATATATATAGATTTATAATTATTTTAAAAACTACAACTTTTTGTTTAAAACTACAACTCATATCTCAAAAACTACAATAAATACAGGGAAAAGGAATACATTGTTGGAATCCTGGTAACATTTTAGTGCGGAAAATGTAAAAAAAAAAAAAAAAAAAAAAAAAAATCATATCTTAAAAACTACAATAGCTACAGCGAAATGGAATACATTTTTGGAATCCTTGTAAAATTTTAGTTAAGAAAATGTAAAAGAAAATAAAAAATAAATAAATAAAATAAAATTGGCCTTTTTTTTTGAACAGCGGGACATAGTATAATATATTAATATATATATATTATTTGTAAAGGTATTACACGGCAATGTAGGGGGCTCGAGCCGACGGGGGACACAGGGGGGGACGTTTTCCATACCCCGTAGGGGAGGGGCGGAGGACCCCGTGACACCAATACCAAAGAGCGGGGTTCCGGAGACCCTCCCCGGAGGGGGGGGGAATTAGTCCAACCCCGTTCCAACCGGAGGCGAGAGACCCCGACTCCCCTCCACCCCCATTCCCCCCCCTGCCATCGCGTGCGGTATTTACCCTTGGGCATATTCTTTAGTTAAAAAAAAAAAGCAAAATTTAATAGAAAGTCTATTTATTTTAACGAGTAACCAATAAAAGGTCTCTAAATAGGCTCTCTAATCATATTTACTATAATTATTAACAATATTTTTTTTTATTTTTTTTTTTTTTACATTTTTCCTTATCTAAAATTTTACCAGGTTTCCAAAAATTTATTCCTTTTCGCTGTAGCTATTTGTAGTTTTTGAGATATAATTTTTTTAAATTTTTTTTTTAATTTTTTTTTTTTTTTTTACATTCGGGTAAAAATTATACCAGGATTCCAACAATGTTATTCCTTTTTCCCTGTATCTATTTTAGTTTTTGATATATGTTGTATTTTTAAACCAATTATCACCGGTTTTTTTTATATATTATATATCATATATTATAATATACTAATATATATATATCATATATATATATATAATTATCTAATATTATATATATATATATAATTATATATATATATAAATATATATATTATAGTATATATTATATATAATATATAATACTATATAATATATATATATAATATATTAATTATAATATATTATATATATATATATTTATTATAAATATTATA
Source organism: Trachelipus rathkii (assembly GCA_015478945.1). Lineage (NCBI taxonomy): Eukaryota > Metazoa > Arthropoda > Malacostraca > Isopoda > Trachelipodidae > Trachelipus > Trachelipus rathkii. The sequence continues at coordinate 32,667 of JABUQX010084988.1, read as the reverse complement.
TATATATATATATTATTATATATTATATATACTTTATTATTATATATTATATATATATAATAAATATATATATATAATATATATATTAATATATATATATATATATATATATATATATATATTAGGTATATATATATATGATATTCTTCACACATTTTCTCAATAAG
>JABUQX010084988.1:22500-30000 GCA_015478945.1 Trachelipus rathkii | reverse complement strand
CTATCTAAAGCAGCAAAAAACCAAGCAGAAAATGCAGAAAGGAAATGTACGTTTAGAAAAAGGTAAAGGTATCCCCAATTCCAGATTAAGAAGGAATGAAATTACTCTTGAAATTATATATATATAAATACAAATATATGGGAACAATGAAACGAAAAATCAAAAAGGATGGATATAGTAAATGTACAGAAATTATAGTAAAGGATGATCTTTTGCTTCGTCACGCTGAAATTCTTGGTTTTGTACGGCTAGCAAAAGTAGCGGTCTCTTTTCATCACACTACTCAAAGGAAGTACTACAGAAATTTTATTTGTAAGAAAAAGTTTCAGAATTAATAATCTCTATCAAATGATCATGTATGTTATGTTTCTCCACCGACGAATGGTCAGATACTCAATCAGCAGTTTCATTGTTTTCTCTGAGTAGTCATGCCGTTGACAATTATTTCAGAAGCCAAATTTTGTGTCGTGTTCTGAACCTCTCACTGAATGTCAAACAGGTGAACATATCAGTGACGTATTTAATTGAAGCTGTCATAATGGACCTATTCACAGATGATGCCACTGTTGTCCTGAAGAGATGAGGTGCCCAATATAAAGAAAGTTATGTTTCTCCGTGCAGTGAACTAGCACAAAGACTCCGTCAGTCGATCAAACATTAGAAAATGTCGGACATTACTCATTAACAAGAGTCAACGAAGTTTCTCTCAAAAATATAGTTAATTCGGAACCACTTTGAAATCATTCACCATGTTCAAGTAAGGAAACTAAATAAATTACAGGCCGGGATTAAAGTTCGCTAACTGTAATACATGACGTTACTTTGAAATTTTGTTAAGGTTGCAAAGAACTTAATGACTCTTTCTACCAGTACGGCCGTTCTGATGATAAAATAAATGTCTCTTCCCATCCCATGGACAATTCTATTATAATTTATCAAACCAATTGTATCATTGTTACTCCAATCATTTAAAGATATCATTATGATATTCTCAGCAAACACTTGTTTGTCTTCCTCTTCGTAATAACTCTGAAGATAGTATTAATATCCTCAGACAATAAGTCAAGGAATATAAATGATGAGAGAGGCGATAATGAGCACTTTCTCTCTCTGTGACGGAAAATTATATGGTCGGTTACATTTGTTATTGTACCATAAATGATGGGACAATGAACATCATAAATGGAAAACTATTTGTTTACCTTCACTGGCTATTTTGATAAACCTCGGAAATAGGAATATCAGCGTGTTTCTACTAAACTTAAGTGATCCTACATCGTTAACTTTCTTGCTCCAAAAAAATAATTTTTAAACCATTCCTTTGCTACTTCTTAATTGCTCTGATGAATCTAGTGTACTCAATACACCTACGAAGGAGTATAATATTTATATATATGATATATAATAAAATATTATTTAATATTAATATATAATATATATTTATATATTATTATATATATATATATTATATATAAATATATATTATAGTTATGGAATCAAAGTATTGTATGACGATAGTTGAAGCGTGTGTAAGAATAAATGGTGTAAAAATGAAACGGTTTAATATTAATAGCGGAAGTAAGGCAGGGATGTGTTTGTTCCACTTGGTTATTCAATTGTATATGGATGGGGTTATGGAAGAATAGAAATGGGGTGGCAGGAAATGGAGGTGAGTGGAATGATGGAGAATGGCGGTGAGTGGAGGGTGCCCTACCCTATTATATGCGTGTATATGATTTGGTTTTGTGTGGAGGCAAATCTTAAGAGAGTTTGAGAGATGGTAGAGAGATTTGGCGGATGTGTTAAAAGGAGGGGTTGAAGTAAAACGTAGCATAAGAGTAAGGTTATGGCTGTTAGTGAGGACAGTCCACTTGGGTGGGGAGTTATGTTAGATGGTGAGCAGCTTGGAACAAGTGTCTGAGTTAAATATTTACGATATATGCTGGATGAAAAGGTGAACGGATGATGCAGAGGTTAGTAGAAAGTTGTGAAATGGCAGGAAGGTGGCTGGTATGCAATTAAATGTTTGGTGGATGTAAAGGGATAAGTCTTGAGTGCACTAGGCGTCTTACATGAGGGTATGTGTTACCTGTTTTTAATGTAGAGATATAGTGCTGGAAATCGACCTGCTGGGAGGAGACCGAAGAAAAAGTGGATTGAACAGGTAACGAAATGTTACATGGAATAGAGAAATGTGGTTTTGGCAGAGGCGAGAATAAAGGTCCTTATAATAGAGAGAATGGTGTGGGGTTTTCAGTGAGGGGGTATTTTATGTTGTGCCCACCTGGCCAGGAGATGAACCCTATTACTTTTGACGATTATGCCATACTGAGGGTCCGCCGCGGGTTCCCGTGAAGCTCTAGGGGGAATTTTCTGATCTGCGACGAGTTCTCAATAATAGGTATAGAGGGGGCTGTAAGGCTGAGCTTTCTTTTTCGACTTGTGTCATGTTCTTCTACTTCACACACCTTACCCCCAGTCTTGCGGAAAAAAAAGGGATAGATGATATATATATATTTATAGTATTATATAGATATATATAATATATATATATAATATTATATATATAATATATATATATATATATATATTATATATATATAATATATTATATATATATATATAAATATAATTTTATAATATATACAGAGGTGTCTCAAAAGAGTTATGTTACAGCGGTGTATCACCATACGGAATGTTTAAGTATGAAAATGTGTAAGAATAGTAAGTTCGATTTATTTAATTCATTTAGGAGGATTTATATGGTACGTTTTGGTCTGCGCAAAGCACAATACGTTAAACCTGTCGCACAAGTGAGAGGTCCGAATGGCATGATTAATATTTTTTATGGACTTCTGTGAAATGCCACATGTTAAAATGAGGAGGGCCTCTCTCGAATATTTGATACGGCTGTTCGTTTCCCACGCATTGCACCCATAAACAACTAGACGTCCTCCGTAGACATAATGTGGCCTACCAAAGCCGAAACGTGTCAATATGAAATTAATTGGTTAAATACAATAGGTATATCATAGTATTTAAAAATATCGATACAGCTAACAAAGAATTATAAATTAAATACCTAATGCATACCTTTTTAGATTAACATTGATATGTAGCCTAATAAATACGGCAATGTGAATGTGTACAAACCAACTTACAGCTATCATATGGAGGTTATGTCATAACTCATAACCTTATGCATAATAAAGTGTAGTGAAACGGATAACTTCAGAGGGGTTTGTTTAGTCAGAACCATACATTTGGAACATTGCCACGTGACCATTATACACAGAACATGTGGAGGTGTACATCAGCAAAACAGGAATGCTCGCAGAATTGCTGCAGAATATGGACAACGTTATCCACATCGACGACCGCCGAGCCACATGGCATTCCATAGAGTTTACAGACGGTTTCAAGGTACAGGGTCGATAGTTCAACCCCCTCATCACATACCGGGAGGGGGTCGTGTCCGTACATTCGACGTCGAACTGGACCTTCTGCTATACACCCATGAAAATCCAACGTCCTCATTACGGCAGGCTAGTTTGGTCTTGGGAATATCGAAGGAAACCATACGACGGATTTGTGTATGCAACATGTATCCATATAGGCCACACATTGTGCATGGTTTGCATCGTAGAGGCCAAAAGGGCGCGTTGGATCCTGGCTGTCATTGATTGCCTTTTAATGGATGTACCGGACTTTGGAAAATATCTTATGGACCAATGAATCTGGCTTTACCAATAACGGTATGTATAACAGTATGTATGTATAATTGGCATGCAATGGAACCTGGCCTCAGAGGGCTGAGGCATGTATTCGCCTGGATGGAAGCGTCTTCGAACAACATTTGTAAATAGTATTGATTATCGGGCCTTACCTCTTCGAGGGAATTTGACAGGACAGCGTTAACTCCATTTCCTGCACATTCTTGTTGACCTCCTGAGTGATATACCTTTACGGACACGACGAAGAATATATTACACACATGATGGGTGCCCAGCACATAATGCAGCTATAGTGACGACCTACCTCGACAGAACCTTTCCGGGAAGATGGATCAGAAGATCTGGTCCATTTCCATGGCCTGCGCGTTCACCCGATTTAACACCACTGGACTACTTTCTTTGGGGATATCTCAAACATACCGTGTACTCTGGGTTTAATGACCCAGTAACCTCGCCCGATGATCTTCGCCATCAAATAACCAACGATGTAGGGGAATCAACCCGGCATCACTGTCATTGGCATGCAATGGAACCTGGCGCCAGAGGGCTGAGGCATGTATCCGCCTGGATGGAAACGTCTTCGAACAACATTTGTAAATATTGTATGTACAAGTTGAAACGTACCTGACGATTCTTCTCCCTTTGCATGTGTGGATATCGGATAAGATTCAGTAGGTGTAAAATTATTTTAATTACTATAACAACGTTATTACATTAATTGTACGATTATTATGAGCTTCTTGAATACCAATTGTTTTCTTCAACCTTTTCACATTTCACGTTAAAACTATTGTTGGTAACATTGACGCGTTTACGACCTGTACATGTAACTGTATTTATTAACGCAAATGATATGTCTATGCAGGGCGCCTAGTTGTTTATGGGTACATTTCGGGGTGGAAACGAACAACCGTATAAAAAAAAAAATGTCGGGAGGAAGAGACCCACTCGATTTTTTATGTGCATATTCATCAGAGCCAAAAAATATTATATACCTCATTCGAATTCTACATGTGTATGTGCTGCTGTTTTTCGTATTGCGCATCGTGCGGACACCAACGTAACATATCCCATTCCTCCTTAATAAATTAAATAATCGAACTTATATTCTTACACCATTTTCACACAGAAACCTCCCGTACAGTAATTCATCGCTCAACGCGATACCATGATTCGTGAGACACCCTATATTAAAATATAATATTATAAGTATATATATAATAATATATAATATTATATATATTATATAATATTATATATATATATATATATATTATATATATATATATATAGTATTAATAATTATATATATATATTTATATAATTATATATATATATATATTATATATATATATATATATAATATTATTATATATAATATATATATATAATATTATATATATATATATATGTATATATTAATATTATTAATATATATATATATATATATATATATATATATATATATATATATATATATATCTACATAGATATGTATAAGATCTATCTGCATCGATACTCCATAACCAACTTTTTCAGATTTTCTTTTTCGCTCCATTTTATTTTCAAGACATTTGTCGGGAAGCTAGGGCGGTGCGTGCGATCAAAAGGCCCCGCACAGGCACCGCACCGCACCCGCACCACTATTTTTCGTCGTGCTCCTCACCGCACCGCACTTTTATTTTTACTTATTCCCGCACCGCACCTGCAACCGTCACTCAGGTCGCTGAAATTCGATGCGCACCGCACCGCACCCCACCAAAGTGCCCACCACGCACCGCACCGCACCGCACCCGGTGCGTCGGCCAACCCCTGATATTTTTTATATATATATATTTATAGTATAATGTATTGTGTATATATATATTATATATATTATATATAATTTATATAATTATATATATATATAATATATAATATAATATATGATATATATATATATATATATAATATAATTAATAATATATATAATTATATATAGTATATTATTATAATATATATATATATATATAATTTGTGTGTGTTGAAATGTCAGATTGCAACACCTTATAAAATTGTACGACGAGCGCCCCTGATATATAATAAAATTATATATATATATATAATATATAATTATATATATATATTATTATATATATATATATATATTATATATATATATATAATATATATATATATATATATTATATTATATATATATATAGTATATATAGAAGTAGTCCGAACAGGACTACATAAATAATTAGGAGTCAAAGATTGAGAGTCTCAAGTGCTGGCGCAATGAGCCCGATATGAGCCGAGCCGGTACGGGTTGCGGTTGCAGAGTTAGTAAACATTCACTGGCAGAACAATATTGATGTCGTTGCATATGTTTATGAACCTGTAGAACTTGAGTATGATAGCTTCAAGTTGGGATTCCCAATTGAAAAAAAAAACAAACAGAGTATATAGCAAAAGAAGATAAAGGAATGACGAAGGAAGGATGATTTCAAAGGAATCTGATAAACGTTATTAAGCGTTCTCCATATGAGGTTGGACAAAACCTGAAACGGGATTTCACCTTAAAAAAATGAAAATTTTAATATTAAAATTCAGCTATTAATTACATAGATGATCACTAATGTGCAACATTTTCAAATGTTGCACCAAAATATCTGAAACTTAGCAAAACAAGCTATTAATTAATTATATGGCCACTATTAATTGATAATTTCCTAGATGATAACTATGGCAACCAAATGTTGGACAAAATATGAAACTTAGTACAATAATACGGCAATTCTCTAAGTATTTGTCGTTCTGCCTAGCCTAATATATCCTTATCTAACTGGACAATATCTATTCTGTTGTTGTCATTGCTTGTTGTTATTTATTATTTACACGCACACGAGCGGCGCACAACACAACACAAACATTAACTTTTAGAGAGACACTCTGCTTAATACATTATCTAACCAAACTATACGCTAACTTACTGATCACAAGATTGTTATTTCTTTAACGTCATGCATATGTTTTTCTTTTCCTAAACGTTATTTTCCAACATTTTATTATTTTCCCAATTAATATTCAAATCTCATTTTGTTCTGTATACGTCAACTATTATATTTCTAGTGCATGACGAAACATTTATATTTTGTTGAAAATTTTATGTCCTTAAAAAACTATTTTAAAACTTTTTATTTATAAAACTTTATTTATTTTATAAGAAAAAGTTTAAAACATTATGAATTTACAAAAAAAAAACTATTTTTTATTTAAAGTATAAACTTTATTAACCCTAAAACAGTAAAGTAGTAGCGCAAACCCCATACGCCCTCCTCATCCACAATGCCATATCATGCCATGCTCTATTGACTTACTGGCTTTACTTCATATAGTTTACTTAATCAAATCTTAAAAGATTTAATATCTTTATAGTATGGTGCTAACTTTTTTAAAATAAGGTTCTTTGTATGAACATAACATATAATTGATTAAACTCATTTTATGTTTATACTAAATCTTTTATTCTTTTTATTCTTTTTATTAAAAATATCAACAATATCGTTTAAATTTACTAATTATTTTTCATTTTATATTCTTTAAAGCTGTGGCTAATAAACTATTTATACTATTTTCTTGAACTATCTAGTATATAACATATCATGGCCAGTACACATGTACCCCTGAAAATCATAACAAACAAAAACGAAGTCAAACAAACCAAATCCTCACAAAACTCTGTTGTATCAAACTTACATCTGATGTATATGACCTTGGGGTA
>JABUQX010084988.1:12500-17500 GCA_015478945.1 Trachelipus rathkii | reverse complement strand
TGGAAAAGGCCAGAAAAAAGGTGTGCAAAGCAATAATAAATACCGATATATTAAAGGTAAAGGAGATGCTGGAAGCTTGTAATTAAATAGTATAGGGGTTATCTCACATGATGAAACCATCTTGACGAAAATATACAAAAAAAGGGGAATATTGGAGAGGAGAGTTGAGAAGAAGAAGGTAGAAGACAGCGAAGAAGCTCGAGAGAAAATAGAACAGTACGGCGTGTAGAAGGGAGAGGAACGACGGACCTTTATTTCACACTAGAGAATGGTCTCAGAGAAGAGCTGGGAATATTGGCAAGAGATTCTTTGTTTAGCACTTCATCGATCTGCAAAAAGGCATTCGAATTCAAACGTTTGCCAAGGAAAAAAGCTCTGGAGAGCTATGGAGAGGAATTAGGGAGTGAGGGGTAGATTAAAGAAGGCGATAGAAAATATGTATGACAAATGCAGCTGTAATGTTAGAACTGAGTGCGAGAACGATAGATGGTTTGAGGTGAAACAGGAGTGAAGCAGGGAAGTGTTTTATCACCACTGCTGTTTTATATTATATTTAGACGTTGGTGATAAGGAAAGTGAAGAGAGACTGGAGAGGGAGAATTTGAAAGGGGAGGCATAATGGGAACGAGTGATGCGTACGATCGGCATGATTGGAGCAGAGTAGAGAGGAGGCGAGTGCGAGAGGTGGGAGTTGATTTGCGAGGGAGTTGAGGAAGGCAGGGAATTGAATGAGGGATGAACATACAGAAGACAGAGATATTAATCAGTAACCGGAGGAAATGAGAAGGGGATGAGAATGATGGTGGGAGAGGAGGGAGGTGAAGGCAAGGTAATACCTGCAATTATCTCAGAGGATGTTTTAACAGAAGGGGCTGGAAGTGGGAAGAAAGATTATATTTGCTCGCAAGAATTGAAAAGTGTGGATTACTTATTGAAAGCGGAAGTATACCCCATGATTGAAAGACAGAAACATCGGAATATAGGTAAAAAGTGATTTTTTAACAGCATACTGACTCCGACACTGCTGTACGAACGGAAAAATGGACAACAACGAGAAGAGAGGAAGTAGAATACAAGCGGCGGAGATTAGGATATTAAGAACTATGATTGGAAAGAGTAGGAGAGACAGAATAAGGAATGAAGTTATTAGAGAAGATATATGGGTGTGAAGAAGATGACACTGAAGATGGATGTGGGGAGATTGAGATGGTGGGGACATCTGGATAGGATTGAGCAGGAGAGAATGCCGAAAAGAGATGGGAATGGACACCAGAAGAAAGAAGACCAAGGGGAAGACCGAAAAAGAGATGGGCGAAATCGGTGGAGGACTCTCTGAAAAGATGTCAGCTACCAAATATGAGAGCGCTTGGGTTACCTGAAGGGGATAGGGACGTTTGGAGAAAGATGCTTGCGCGGCTGACAGAATGAAAGAATCCTTCCTGGGAGAGGAAGTAAGAAGAGGTAATATATATAATATATATAATAGTATATAGTATATATATATATATATATATATATATATATATATATATAAAGTTATATAAATATATATATATATATATATATATATATATTATATATATATATAAATATAAGTATATATATATAATCCTGTAGATTGTATATCCTAAAACTGCGGAATATTACCATATAATATATATATATAATATAATATAATATATAAATAGTATAGTTATATATATATATAAGGTATATATATATAATATATATATACTATATAAATATATATAATATATATATATAGTATATATCCTGTAGATATTTTAGATACTAAACTGCAATTTTACCATATATATTATATATATATAGGTATATATATATATATATATATATATAAAATATATATAATATAATATATTATTATATATATATATATATAAGATATACTTGAGTTAGATTTAATAGAGTATTTTCAATTATAAGAGAATTAAGTAGATTTCTATTTATAGTATTTATAAAGAGGTATTAATATTGTTCAAAACACTTTTCGGAATTAAGCTGTTCTTCGATCGGTATTAGATCGCGGTTTTGGAGGGATAGTCTTTACATTTTCAAACGATGTTGCTGGATAGCAAAAAGAAAAACTTTAGCTACTTTACTAAGTATTGGTAACAAAGCCTCAATTGCCTTCCAAATTGTTAGGAAATGTCGAAATCAATTGTTCTTATAGTCTTGTCCTTTTGATAATATTTCTTGTAAAGTTCGGTTCATTATATAGAGATGAATCTACAGATGATTCACTATCGCAGTCACTATTGCTAGATACCTAGTACCGTTCCATGTTATAAAATTGTCAAAACATAGAATATAAACAGAGTTGGCACGATATTAAAAATGGGTTTCATGGCTCAAAGTTTTCGAAGAAAATGGTCTTAGATCTCGCTATCGTAGTTTAGTTGGTGATTCTACAGTAACAAATATCCTTTTCACCCAATCAAATATTTTTCCTTTAAAAAAAGTTATCTTACCAATAATAATAATTCCTAAGTCAGAATCAGAAAATATTTTTTCCTAAAGTTGAAAAATTTTGTATCAATTGATTTAATTCACTTTATGAACGTAGGGAATTGTCTTTGAGTTAACTTCAATTTTGATTTGTTCTTTAGCCTTTTCTGGTTTACTTCACGCAAATACTTCTGATTGCTGCATAACTGAGAGTTTATAGCATAAACAGTTGGAAAAATTATCGAAGATGTAGGATATTTACTTCCACACAAAATTTGCGATGCTTCTTTGAAAGTATCAGGAATTTTCTTGCAAATTTTTTCTTGCATTGTTTATGCCACTGCGAGTGCCTTCGCTTATAAGCATCTTTCCTATTTCTTTGCGGATTGAACTGACACGCTTCGTCTAGTCATAGGTAATGAACTATATCATTCTTTGTACAATTCTCTCGTAATTGTTATTGGATATATGTGAAGTATTTTTTTTACTGATGGTATATAGAATGCTTTAGCAGAATAGCGATCCAAATTTTTTGGAAATCTTTGAATAAAACGTTTGCAGAAAGGTATTTCAAACATGAATTCTGAAATGTTGAGTGTTAAATGGTTGAAGAAGAACCCCAAATGAACAAGAGTTATAACGGGATTCAATACAAAGGTTAAAGTATAGATAAGATGTGCAATGCAAGGTAATATTATGTTGATAATTCAATTGCATGACTATGACGTTTAATAACATAGATTGATAAGGAAGTTATAAGATAAACAGCAAACGGGAAGGCAATATCTAATTTAAAGTTCTTAGGAAGGAAAATAAGCACTATAGGATAGATAGGTTGGAAGCACTTTATGTTAATCACACTGTATGAGAATTCATCAACGATGAGAATGCATCCGATTACAAAAAACACGCAATTACCAAGTTTCACAATTGAGTGTGAAGTTAGGGCTAAAAACTGACTTTGATTTTTGGTGCATGTCCAAAATCGAATGTTACATTAAAGTGATTAAACTTACCATCTTCGCGACTGGGCTTGACAACATAACTTTTGAAGTTTTTTAGTCTTATGTTCGTCGTACAACCAATTTATATGATTCGTGGTTGCAATTGCTCTTCGTTTCGAGGGCATGTAATCGAAGGAGTCAGAGAAGTAGTGTTAAGGAGTGTTAACCGTAAGAAAGAAAGGAATATAAAGGTATAATATAAAAGATAAAGTAATAGATTATAAATGAAACCACAGAAGTAAGTGTATAAAGAAGACCATGAAAGTAAGAGTTATAGTAATATAAAGTATAAAGAAAAGAAGTGAGAGAAATAAAGTAAAAAGAAAAAGAATATATTTTGTCTGTCATCCAATATATAAAAAAGTATGTAGAAGAAAAAGAAATAAAAGTAATAATAAATGGTAGGATAATAAGAGAAAAAGTGAAGATATATATATTATATATATAAAAACTTATATAATAATAATATATATATATATTAGTATATATAATAAATATATAAATATATATATAAAAATATATATATAAAGAAAATAATTATTATATATATATAATATATAATATATATATATAATAATATAGAATATAATTATATAAATAGTATAATAGTAATAATATAAATAATATTATAAATATATAATATAATAATATATATATATATATATAATAATAATATAAAAGATAAATAGTAAAATAAATATGAGAATATAAATAAGAAAACTAAATAATGAAACAAAGATAAAAATATAGGATAAGGGACACGGGAACGAGAGGAGTGTCGAGAATTAATGCAAAAAATACGTGTGTGTCACAGAGTGACGAACTGATGGATACATAATAAGAAGTATTAGAGGTGAAATGGAAATGTGTTAATTTTTTGTTGATTATATTTAGATGATATACTACATAATAATATATATATAGAGAGAACTGACAGAGAAAGACGGTAGAAACCCTGTACACGTGAACCTTAATCATAAGCTAGTAATGCAACCTAAGGTTGATTTTTTTTTTAAATGCGAAAGAAGCTACAAAAGCGCTGAAATAAAAAAAGTGAAGAATTTTGTTATTTGCAAGAACAAATTTACGAAGAACCCCAAGTAGAAGCAAATCATTAAAATAGTGAATATCACGCAATAGAAATAGTATTAATGTGATATATATATATTGTAAAAAATCCACGTGAAAAAATCCCAAAAATGACCAAGTGTGCAACCTATACAAGAAGAAGAAATAAACATTGTGGCCAAAATAGAAAGAAGTATAAAGAAAGAAGAAGAAGAGGTATAGTTTAAAAAAAGTGAAATATAAAATGAGATAATATAATGAAAGAATAAGGAAGATAATGAAAGTAAGAAGATAAGTAAATAAAAGTGAGATAATAGAGTAAATAAGAAGTGATATAGATAAGTATAAATAGAAATAACTATTAAATAAATAATAAAAGGAAATAAGAAAAACGAATCATAAAAAAAAGAATAAACAAAAAGTAATAAAGAAATAAATGAAATAATAAAAGAAGAAAAAAGA
>JABUQX010084988.1:2500-5000 GCA_015478945.1 Trachelipus rathkii | reverse complement strand
ATCTTAACTGTTGCCACATTATTTCTTTCCTGAGAAAATGTAAATGAAACCTGTAAAGTGTACACTTTCAATGACATAAAGAAACTTAAAACAAAACTATCTATAATTTATAGCCTAGAAGAATTTTGTTCTATGTCTGGAGCCATAGCTTTATTCGAATTTCAGTACAGAAAATCTCTTGGTAAGCCACTTTTAGTAAAAATGTGAAACTATGAAAGTTTTAATAACCATTCGATGACAACGTCCAAAGCAGAGCGCTGTTATTTCTTTTTTAAAAGTGATTTAAAACTTCTTTCTTAGAAACACCATGAGGCAAGAAAGACTTTTCGCCTTAGCAATGCTTTCAATCGAGAAAGACTTTATTATGGGCATACAAGATTTTAACAATAAAGTGATTCATAAATTTGCTCAATCAAAAAATAGAAGAGCGGACTTTCTTTTTAAATAAAATTGTAAAGGTAAGTTACATAACTTTTTAAAATTATTGTAAAATTTTTATTTAATTTTTTCTAGATTAATGCTTTACAGTCATCAATGCTCTCTTCTTTTGAAACACACACGCACTCACGCGCGCGCACACACACAACACACACACACACCAAATATATATATGATATATATTAATATATATATATTATATATATATAATATATTATATATATATATTATAGTATTATATATAATAATTTATATATATATATATATATATATTATATATATATATAATATCATATATATATTATATATATATATATATTATAATATATTATTTATATATATATATATATATATATTAATATATATATATTATATATATATATTGTGTGTGTGGTGAGTAAAATGCAAATGCAACTACCAATATTTTTTAGGACGAGCCGCGCCTGATATAATATAATATAATATATATATATATATTATTATATATTATATATATATATTATAATATATTTATATTATTTTGTATAATATTATATATATATATATATATATATAATATATATATATATATATATATCATCCTTGTATATGCAGTACAACTATTGAACATATGAAGTGTTAGGGTGAGTTGGAATCTCTCTCTCTCTCTCTCTCTCTCTCTCTCTCTCTCTCTCTCTCTCTCTCTCTCTCTCTCTCTTTATCACTTTCACTTCTCATTTACAAACAGGGTATTTCCAACACACTTTCGAAAGCACACTGAGAAATAGATGTGGGCAATGTCGTTCACCACTTCGAACAACTCACACCCAAAGACATTTAAAAAATACTATACATTAATTCCCTATTCATACTTTTATTTTGGAACTCGCTAGTTTGATACAAAAGGTGACAAAAATCATATAATGAAAATGCCAGATTCGCAACACTATGGAAATATAATGCTGACATTTCGCAGCATAGTCTTGAGAATCTGGCATCTTTTACTATGATTTTGCCACTCTTTTCGAATTTGCGCGTTCGAAAATAAAATTAACAATAGGGAATTAATCTGTTCTTTTTAAATATTTTTGGTAGGGAGTTGTTCGAAGTACTTATGCCGAGTATTTATAGGAAATCCCCCTCTTCACATTTACCTTACAGTCTTACATGCTCATACACTATACACATACACACATTTCTTTTACAATGAAAATGGCTAAGAATCATACAACCTCAGAGACTCTTTGGGGGGGGGGGTGTAAGGGCACCCAAAGAATAACCCTAGTACACCCCTCCCTCCTTCATCGCTTGGAAGTTAGCTGTCTCTAATGATTGAGTAGGTATCTTCAAGACTGCTGGTTTGCTCTGGAGAGTGATTTGATTTATTCATGAATTTGTGCCCGATTTTCTTTCTCAATTCTAGTTTACACTTTGTTGAACAAAACCTTTATCCTCTAGACTACATCTCTTATTCTTAGCCAAATTAGGGTGTTTGAATGTTACAATAGGAAACTCTACCCTGTTCCCCATTTCTATCTCTATCCTCAGATTTTACCAAAGGCGGTTGTTTGTGTATGCAAGTAAGGATATCTTCTCTCGCATTTACAACTTGAGGACTTCCTAATTTTTTACCACATGGATCAGGCTCTCTTGCCAAGCGACAACTAAAATCATCTGTCCCTCCTACTTATTACCTGATTCTACTGATAATAGTAAATTCCTTTACTATCTAAGCTCCAAAATAGAACATATTCTTTCTTCTTCTAGGAACACTGAAATCATAATTCGGGTGATTTAATGTTAATAACAGCCAGTGACTTTCCATTAGTTTTAAAAATACAGTTGGAGAATTTGACTGCCATTTTTTCTTTATACTACTACTACTTTATACTACTCGATACACCAATTTAGCAGATAGTGCAGCTCTCCACCCTTATTCATGATATTCTTGGAGATGAGTTCAACATGCTAAACCTTATCTTAAATTCTTTAATCCTTTTCATATACTTTTATACTGTTTCCTCATATAACAATCTTATTTCTATACCATAGGAGTTCAATCTCTTCAAGTATTCTGGAGCAG
>JABUQX010084987.1:0-13933 GCA_015478945.1 Trachelipus rathkii | reverse complement strand
AATATAATATATAATATAAGTATAAATAAATATAAATATATAAACTAATAAGATACTAATATATAATAACAATTTATAATATAATATTATAATATATATATATATAATAATATAAATAATAATATGTATATAAGTATATATTATATATAATATATTAATAATATATTATTTAAATATAATAATAATAATATATATATATATTAAATATATATATATATATATAAATTATTATATATATAATACTTAGAGTTACTACTTTGTCCTCCTCCCCTAATCCCCCTACGAAGCAAAAGGCGACCCGATAAATTCCGCCACCATGTTAGTCTGACCCAGAGACTGTAAAGATAGTTCTGAAGTTGTTATCTTGATGTCTCAAACCACCGACAAGTAATGACGTGATTAGTTCATCGTTTGAGATGGAAGCTCTTAACATACGGATGAATTATGAATTTTCAAAAATTCGTGTATTCCTTGAAGAAGGGAGGTTGAGTCCCAGGCGGATACCTAAGAACTTACTCACCTTATCCGTCAAGAGTTTGCTCTGCTTCTCTATCGTGGAAGCGCTTCGGTTATGGTGAGATCTAGCGTTGGTACCATATCAAGTTCTGAAAGGGGGAACACGCTATATACGGACACACAACGAATATCCTCGACATGAGAATGTCACAGCATAAGTATAAGCCCGATCGAAAATTAACATTTTAAAGAAGAACACCACAAAAATCGCGATAACAGCAAAAAAGATTTCTTCATCATGGCCGGAAAAAAATGATTTTTATGTATTGCGCCAAAGGGGCCTCACTCCGGAAATAAACCAATAATAAACATAAAAATATAATGAAATGTCCAATTTTAAACATCTTAAATGACAAAAAGTCAATGTAAGTTAACTCTCTTAATTTTAAATTAAAAATTTATTTATTATTGTGTTATTATAATTACAAGACATTTATTTTATCAAAATTGTAAATCTAAAATAAAATTCATTCCTTGAAAATTTCCGAAGTTACGGGACGAAAGCTTGTACTACTTAAATCACATTCGTTTATTCTATTTAAAAAATAGTTTTAAAAGAAAATTTCTTCTGTTGAAAAAAATACTTCAGAGGCTTGAAAAAAGGCATCTCAAAAATCCATAAATTAAAATAAAATGGCTGTATATGAGTTTATTTAATATTATTATTATATATATATTAATGATTATTTATTATTATATTATTTTATTATATATATATATTCATTATTTATATTATTATTATTTTATTAATTTTATTATTATATTTTATTATTATATTATCATTAGCCAAATTATCATATTATCATATTATCATATATTATTATTATTATATTATATTATTATTATTATTATTATTATTATATTATTATAGTTATTATTATATCATTATATATTGATTATTATTATTATATTATTTAATTATTATTTATATTATTCATTATTATATTATTATTATTATTATTAGTATAATTATATTATATTATATAATTAATTATATTATGTTATTATATGATTCATTATTATTCCAAAATGCACAAAATTTAAATTCGATTTCAGCAAGATGTGCTATTAACTTTTCTCTCATTTTAATTAAATGTTTAACTTTTAAAAGGAACAAACTGTATATGCCTAATAGAGACACCATTGGAAAACCTTAGTCTAACAATCATAGAATTATCTTTCTATTTGAACACAGTTCAAAAAGATAATTGTGTAAGAAGGAACATATTATTATATATATATATATATATATAAGATATATATATAGAGTATAAGTAATAATATATAATATTATACTATATATAGTATATATATATAACTAATAGATATATATATATACTACATAAAATACTACAATAGTATAGATATATAGGATCCAATGATTTAATATAGTAATATATATATATATGATAGTGATATTATGATACTAGTATAAAATATATATATATATAAATATAATATTAAATATGTATTATATATATATAAGCCATAGATCCCAATATTACCCAGTTAGTAAACCATATATATATATAATATATATATTATATATATATATATTATATATATATATTATACTAATATATAGGGATATATTTATATCACCCTCTCAATGTTATTATACTAATATATATATATTACGTAGTTTGTGCCTTAGTCCAAGAAAATATTTTAACATTTTTAGAAGAATAGAAGTTGTTTTTTTTAAACGAAAAAGAGCTATAAAAGATAATCTAATGATCTTGATTACAGCAGAAAGGCTCTTCTTATATATTAGTTATATAATGATAAGTTTTCACCACATTAAATTAATGGTATTTACTTATATGGTATAACCAAAAATAGTGCCAAATTTTGCCAAAGACTTTTGAGATTTTAATTATGTTTCTCTAAATAAAAAGTAAATATATCTATTACTATTCTTCATTTTATTCATTCTTATTTTATTATTATTATTTATTATATTATTATATTATTATCTATTATTTTATCTATAATTATTTTTGATAAAAATAACTCCTTCGTCAAACCCATTGTCTATAATCTAGACTATCTAATCTGTATGTCAACTTATTAACGAGAGCTACTTGTTACTTTCAATTCAAATAAATTGTTTTGGATTTTATCAAACCAAATTCAGCATGCAAAATTATTGTGCATATTTATTATGCCTATAAATTATAATAAATATATATATATATATATATATATATAATATATTAATATATGATATATATAAGTATTATATATTAATATATTCTTATACTTATATAATAAAAATATAATATATATAAATTATATATTATATATATATGTTATAAATTAAAAAGTGACAATGAATAAAAAAAATTGCAAGAGCAACATCTATGAAAGAAAATACTGCATAAATACCCAAGACATAAAATCAAGTCCTAAACGGAACCTAAGACAAGAACTTTCATGGTATTAAAGACTAGGATACGAAATATAGAACAAAAACGTCTGTTTAATTCTGGATTACCACTTGTTTAAAAAAGATTAAATTTTATGCCGATACAATAAATGTGGGTACATATAGAGGAAAATAGGAAGAGATTGTGGAGATGATGAAGTAGAGCTAAGTTAGTATCGAGACGTGATAGTTTTAATTTTTTTTTTTTTTTTTTTTTTTGACTGTTGTGGGTAACGATATTATGTCGGAGATAAAGAACGGTATCACAGCGAGAGAGATAAAAAGTGAGGCAGCCCCATGGATAATGTGTTGCCTTGCAGGAGAGTTGAACTTGCGTTTGCGAATAAAAGAAAGCATGTTGTTGGGGTTTGATTTTTGGACCAAAGAATTACACCCTTTCAATTACTAAGAAAAGTGAGAGGTGTAAATCGAGATTAATGACTCTATTATAGACATTCAAAAGTAAGAGTGGAAGAAATACCGTTTAATGAAATCTCCACTTATATTCTCTCTGTCGCGTGCAACTTCAACCGTCAAACGTAATTTGCCTTCGTTTATAATATACTCGAGCTTCGTTGAGGAATTCTCTTATAGGTATCTACTATAATATCATACAGTATACCCAATACTGTACGTGATATATATTTTATATTTATATATACTATATTTTTAAATAGTATATATTATATATAATATATTATATATACTTATATATAATATATATATATTATATATATATATATATTTTATATATATAGTTAATGTAAATATTATATTAATATATTACTTATTTATATATTGATACTATATATATATATATATACTTATATTACATCGGCTATAGTTACTATACCTTCTTTCGTATATTTATGTTCTTCTGATAAATATATAATTCTTATATAATTGGTATATTATATTATAGATATATTATTATTATATATCATTACCTACTGACAGATTATAATATGAAAATGGTTCTAGGAATGATCATATATGTGATGTTTATATATATATATTGTAGTTGGCTTTCTATGTATTTTTGGGTCGGTTTTGCTGGCTTTTGTCCTGCCGATTGTCCTCCCCCGGTTCCAGGTGTTTTTTTATTGATTCGGATCTGTTTTTCTTGTCCTTAGTGTAGTGTTGATGTTTTGACCCTGTTGGCATGCTCGTTGCGCCTGTATGGGGGTGTATAATGTTTTTATTCAATTTATAATTTATAATTGATATTACAGATTTCCGTTTGTTTTTATAACTATTTTTGTATTGAGATTGCCGAGAATGTTTTTGGTTGAGTCAGAGGTTGGCTTCTCGTCGCTCATGTGTTATTGAGTTTTTTTGTTCTTTGGTGATGCTATCTGGTCATATCTACTGTTTGTTATCTTTTTTATTTGCGTAGGTTTTTTATTTGTGATTTTTTTTTTTTTTTTTTTTGGGGGTGTTTTGGTTGATTTTTTGGGCGATTTTTTTTTTGTTAGGATGGGATTTTCAGATTAGCTGTGAGTATTTAATATATAGGTATATATATATTATGAGGTATGTATAACATGCTAAACCTTCTTTTTTCTTTTTTTTTTTTTTTTTTTTTTTTTTATTTTTTTATTTACAACTGACACCGCCGCTCAACGGCGCAGACAGCCCTATTCAGAGGGCGGAGGGAGGTGTTGAACGTCTCATAGAGATTCACTCTAAACGCCAAAATTTACGCAGATGAGAACAGACCCAGGCTTTAAAGTGAGAGATAAAATATGAGAAGGAAACAGAAATGGAAGAGAGTTCCACAGAACAGATGTCAGGCAGGAAGAAGGAAGCACCGCAGCGAAAAACCAAGTTCTGGATTACTAATATCAACACAAAACTCATGCATGCCGATCCACAAGCACCCCTTGTTTCTTCGTGGACCTCATGCTAAAGTGGTTTACGCGAGTGAGAACAGTTTCCCCTCAGCGAGCCACTTGCCGCTTTGCCTGCAGTCTGTGTGAGTAAGTTATGGGTGATGTACCTAATATAGAAAAGAGATAAGAGCTACCATAAGCAGTCGTCTCTCGCATGAAGATAGAGGGGTCAAAGTGATCACAGAAAGACAGTTGGTCAGTTTATAAAGCCTTTTGGCCTTTGACTCGTATATCCATATAAAAAGCCGGGTGAAACCAGAGCACCCCCCAGATAGAGAGGCCACAGTACTCCATACAGGGCGATGAGACATTTTACTGTATAATATAAATTAATATAAGATATATAGGTTATATAAGGATAAATTATATTATATAAATTCAACCGAAGAACCGAATTTTTGATCTCAATACTAACAGTACCCTATATTATTAGATATTTAAGTTAAATCATGAGTAGAAATATAATAATTTATATAGTTATCCAATACCTCGTATTAAACCCTTCCCACTAATTTTTATTCTTAGGTAATATATATATATAATGAGAATACCTATCACTCGGATTTCGTATATTAATATATATATTAGTCGCTACCATTCGATACAGGACGGTAACCACCTGGCTATAGGGAAAATATGTATATACTGTACCTTTTTCAGTATATATAGTATATATATATTATTATCTTATAAATATTTAAGTATATATATATACATCCTTCACTACCTACGAATACCAATATGCATAATTAGTATATAAATATGTTTTCACTCACACAAGTTTACCTGATAAACCACCTCAAACAAACACCCGCTTATACCCATATATACTATAACGTCCAATAAAAGCGAGCAGCTCATATATACTAAATACATATTACTTAGAGCCGCAGTCATTAATTCGATATATTACCTATCATCACTACTCACGTAGACCTAATATATTCAGTAAACATATACCCACATAAATATACATTCTATGATCACGAATATAGCTTTAATATATACTATATAATAATATGTCAATACACGGCAAAACTAGTCACGTATATAATGAGTAGGGTAGAATACTTATATTATAGTGATATTTAAATATAGTACGAATTATACAACTCTTAATCCAAGAACTGCGAGTTGGTATATACTGGGTATTTTTCATTTAGTATATTCTTATCCTCATATAAAGATACGCTATCTATTCAAATATATTATTAGTATAATAATATATATATTTTTTTATATATATATATTTATATCTTTATAATTTAGAGTTACCTATATAATATACTATAGTATAGTATAGTCTAGTTATAGAAACTATACGTAGAAACCCTACAAGGTTTATCCTTGTTTATCTTATATTGCATTACAATATATAGTATATACTATAGTTCAGGCATATATTATTATATTTAGTATTTCGTTTTCTTTTTGAAGACATAATATATAAGTATAATATTAATATATAA
Organism: Trachelipus rathkii; assembly: GCA_015478945.1. NCBI lineage: Eukaryota > Metazoa > Arthropoda > Malacostraca > Isopoda > Trachelipodidae > Trachelipus > Trachelipus rathkii. The sequence continues at coordinate 7,628 of JABUQX010084987.1, read as the reverse complement.
TACATTTTAATTAATTGTTATATATTATATATATATATATATATATATAGATAGCATCTGTAAGAACACTCTATTAAATGGATAATAGTGTTTTATAGAAGTTATTATATTACCTATTGAGTCTACATTAAGTTATAATATATATACTATATATATGCTTATATACCATAAGTGCTATACTCGCATACTCACTAGTATAACAATAGTATTAGGAACTATGAGAGTTATATACTATATATAGATACAATCACTCTTGATAATATAAAGTACCTCAACTCCCTTACACTAACTTAGTGACTATATATAAATTATATCTATATATATTGTTTATATACATATATATAGGTTGGGTAGAAAAAAATATATAATGACAATTTCAGGATCGGCTTACCCTGTATATTACATATATTTAACCCTATCATATAAAAATACCAAGGTTATTCCTCCAAAGTAAAGTAACTATAGTATCCCAAATTATTCAAACCTACTTATAACGTAATCGTATGTATAAATAAAATATATTAATATATATATTATATATATATAACTTAGTGTACTTACTTTGTTGCCTCCTCCCCTAATCCCCTCCTACGAGAAGCAAGCGACCCAGATAAATTCCGCCACCATTGTAGGTCTGACCCAGAGATCTGTTAAAGAATAGTGTTCTGAAGTTGTATCTGATGTTCTCAGAATCACGACAATGTAATGAGATGATTAGTGTCATCGTTTGTTTGAGAGGAAGCTCTTTAACAGTAGGGCGGGATGGGAGTATTATGAATTTTAAAATTTGTATTCCTTGAAGAGAGGGAGGGTTGGTGCCCAGGGCGGAGACGCTACAGAATTACTCACTTTATCGGTCAAGAGTTTGTTTGCTCGTGCTTCTCTATTCGTGAAGCGCTTTCGGATGGTGAGAGTAGTAGCGTTGTGTACCGATATCAATGTTCTGAAAGGGGGTGTAACACCGCTTATATCGGATACACAACGAATATCCTCAACATGAGAATGTCACAACATAAGTATAAGCCGAGCGAAATATTAAACATTTTAAAGAAGAACACCACAAAAATCCGGATAACAGCAAAAAAGAAAGCTTCTCCATCATAACAAGAAAAAATGATTTTTATGTATTGCGCCAAAGGGAATCGTTGCTCTTAAGGAAACATAAACCAATAAATAAACATAAAATATAATGAAATGTCCAATTTTTTAAACATCTTTAAATGACAAAAAGTCAATGTAAGTTAACTTCTCTAACTTTTAAATTTAAAAATTTATTTATTTATTTTTGTTATTAGTTTACACGACATTTATTTTATCAAAATTGTTAAAATCTTAAAAATAAAAATTATTCCTTGAAAATTTCCGAAGTGTACGGACGAAAGCTTGGTACTTTACTTAAATCAATTGTTTTATTTTATTTAAGAATAGTTTTAAAGAAAATTTCTTCTGTTGAAAGAAATACTTTCAGGAGGCTTGAAAAAGCATCAAAATCATAAATTAAAATAAATGCTGATATTGAGTCTTTATTATTATTATTATTATTATTATTATTATTATTATTAATTATTATTATTATTATTATAATTATTATTATATTATTATTATTATTATTCATTATTATTATTATTATTATTATTATTATTATTATCATTATTCATTATTATTATTATTATTATTATTATTATTATTATTATTATTATTATTATTATTATTATTATTATTATTATTATTATTATTATTATTATTATTATTATTATTATTATTATCATTATTATTATTATTATTATTATTATTATTATTATTATTATTATTATTATTATTATTATTATTATTATTATTATTATTATATATTATTATTTATTATTATTATTATTATTATTATTATTATTATATTATTTTATTATTGATTATTATTATTATTATTATTATTCAAAATGACAAATTTAAATTTCGGAAATGAGAGAGTAAATTACAATATTCTTTTTCTCTCATTTTAATAAATGTTTAAACTTTAAAGGAACAAATGTATATGCTAATAAGACACATTGTAAAACTTTCTAACAATCTAGTAATTAATCTTTCTATTTGAATTTCACAGTTCAAAATATAATGTGAAGAATATACATATATATATATATATATATATATATATATATATATATATATATATAGTTTGTGTTCTTTATATTAGTATATAAAAATATAAACATATATTATATATATTTTATTATATATATAATATATATATATATATATATATATATATATATATATATATATATATATATATATATATATATATATATATATATATATATATATATATATATATATACGTAGTTCGTGCCCTTCATTCTTTCAAGAAAATATTTTAACATTTGCAAAATAGAATTTGTTTTTTTTAAAAAAAAGAGCTATAAAAGAAATCTAATATTTGAATTAGCAGAGAAAGGCTCTTCTTATTATATTATTATTATTATTATTGATATTTTCACCACATTAAATTAATGGTATTTACTTATATGGTATAACCTACTACTGCCCACTTCGTATAATTACTCTTTCAATATTTTTAAGGTTATGTTTCTCTAAACAAACAGAATTATTATTATTATTATTATTATTATTATTATTATTATTATTATTATTATTATTATTATTATTATTATTATTATTATTATTATTATTATTATTATTATTATTATTATTATTATTATTATTATAATTATTTTTGATAAAAAATACTTCCTGTCGTCAACCATTGTCTAGAATCTAGATATTAATCTGTGTCAACTTATTAACGAGGTTACTTGTTACTTCAATTAAAATAAAATTGTTTTGGGGATTTTATTCAACAAATTTCAGCATGCAAATATTGTGCATATTTTTAGTTATGCTTTAATATATATATATATTATATATATATTATTATATATATATATATATATATATATATAATATATATATATATATATATATATATGATATAATATATAATATATATATATGAATGGCAGGATAGACCTAGCAAGCCAACTACTTGAAAGAAAATACTTGCAATACCCAAGAAACAACCTCGGAACCAAGCAGAACTTATGGATTAAGACTAGGGAACGAAAAGAACAACGGTTTTCGGATTACACTGTTAAAAAGATTAAATTAGCCGCAATTAAATGTGCGGTACATGATAGAGGAAAATAGGAAGAGTATTGTGAGATTGATGAAGGCGAGACGGATAGATGTGGTGGGGATGTCGGAGATAAGAACGGAGGGAGAGGAAAGTGGCAGAGGATATGTGTTGGCTTGCAGGAGAGTTGACGTGGGAATAAACGAAACATGGATGTGGGTTTATTTTGGACCAAAAGATTACACCTTTCATAACAAGAAAGTGAGAGGGGTAAACGGGATTGATCAAAGTACATTCAAAATTAAGAGGGAAGAAATACCGTTTATATCAGGTATATGCCCCACAACAGGCGCATCCAGAAGAGGAAAAGGAGAGGTTCATGGATTTGGTGAAGGAGAGTGTGCAGGGTGGAGGTGAATACAACATGCTGCATCTATTGATAGGTGATTTTAATCCAGCAGTGGAAAAGAGAAGAATGAGGTGGAGAGGATATGGCCAACGAGGTTCTCCAAGGCCGTATCTCCACATAGCAGAAAACGAAAGAGAAATCCAGAGGGAGAGGCCTCATAGTTTATGTATGAGAAGGCATCAAAAATTAATGAATTGGATTTTTTCAAACATAGAAAAAATCTCATAAGTTCACGAGAAATAGTTGATTGAACCAAAAACACAGAAGTTTTATGGACCAAAAATCCATTGTGCGTATTTCATAGTACCCGAATTACATGACGGGTTGTATGTTAAAGCGCTTCCTAGATCCAGTTTTGACTCCGATCATAGATGGTGGTCTAGACTGAGAGTACAGGAAACAAGTGGGAGGTTGGAGAAAAAAAAGGAAAAAAATTAAAGTTGAAGGCCTGAAAGAGTAAGGGAAGAGAGAGAAAATAAAGAAAATATAGAAAAAGTTGGCAAATGTGGAAGAAATAAACATGAATTTGCAGGAAATTATTAGTGAAACCGCGGAAGAAACGTTGGGAGTGAAGTGAAATAGATAAACGTGGAAAAACACACTATGTGGTGAGATGAAGATATGAAGAGAGCAGTAGGTGAAAAGAACAAGAAAATGAGAAGATGACTTGAAAGGAAGAACAAGAACAAAAAAGATGAATATGTGATAGGAAGAAACAGAGCAGAGATAGTGAAGGGAGAGACGAAAAGGCTGGTGGCGGAAAGAATGGCAGAAGAATTGGGGGAGGATGAAAAGGGAGGAAAGAAAAAGACTCTTCAAGCTAGCAAAAACGTATAAAAATCAACACAAAAAAGAAACTTCAAACTTTCAAAAATAAACAATTTGAGGTACTTACAGCGCAGAAAGGTATTTGAATACATTTCGTTCAGTGAAAACTTTAACATTGTCAAAATGAGAAGTATGAAACTGCTCCCCCAATATTCCTGTATATATATACTATATATATATATATATATAATTATATATATATATATTATATATATATATATATATAGTTTTATTATATATATATATATATATATATATATATATATATATAATTTTTACCTTAGACATGAAAAATTTAAACAAAAATGTAAATACCTTAACTAAAAATTTTTGAATCAATAAATTTCCATTAACCAAATACATATTATTATCTACATATATATATATATATATATATAATATATATATATATATATATATATAGTATATATATATATATATGTGTGTTGTTATATATAACCGTTATAATTATATATATTATAGATATACTATATATATATTATATATATATATATATAAATACTAGATATATATATATATATATATTAATATAAATTAATTTATAGTATAAATTTATATATAATATATATATATATTAAAAAAATATATCAATATATTCTATATCATATCTATAATATTTAAATAGTATGCATAGCATAATATTAGTAATATCTTATTATATATATATATATATATATATGGATGAAAATAAATGCATGCTCGCATTACAAATTGTACATAAACATTATGTCCCAGGTGGGTTTGAACCCTTACCCTATGATGTTAAAACCAAGAGTTTTACCTCCCAGCCACGATAGGCTAAAAGGAATGGTGGAATATCATCAATCCTTGGTAGATTTCCTTTTAGCCTATCGTGGCTGGGAGGTAAAACTCTTGGTTTTAACATCATAGGGTAAGGGTTCAAACCCACCTGGGACATAATGTTTATGTACAATTTGTAATGCGAGCATGCATTTATTTTCATCCATACAATATGCAGTCCCGATAAAAAATTACCCAGTCTTGCCCCTGGCACGAGTGTAGGCGGGGGAGTCTTCCGGAGGATAACCGATGGTGGAATATCATCAATCCTTGGTAGATTTAATTTTAGTCTATCTTGCGGGCAGAGATAAAACTCTTGGTTTAAACATATAGGATAAGGTTCAAGTTCCAACCCACCGAGGGACATTAATATATATATACATGTATTATATATATATCATATAGTATATTATATATATAATAATATATATATATATATATATATAATATATATATATATATATATATTATATTATATATTATATATATCATTACTCAAGGGAATAATAGTTTAATGGTAATCAGAACCGGTGTCAAAATTGATCATACAAAACTGTTCAAATAGAGTACTTAATTTTTATCAGATTGGCAATTAACCACTCACAGAAATAGTTACTCAGTTGAGAATTATTTTTTCTCTTTTTGACATTTGAAAATTTGTCTTTTTGACGCCTTTGCATTCGCAATTTTGACAACGGTTTTGAGGACCCTAAATTTGTCTATTTGAGCAATTTTGCTTTTGTGTGAAAGAAGAACCTTTATAGCATCAAACATAAGGAAAGATAGGTACTTACAGCACAGGAAGAAGTAAATAAGAGATGGACTGAATATTTTGGAGAATTCCTAAATGTAGAAGAAGGGAGGAATGAGGAAGATCAGCAATATATGGGAGAGATGGAGGGAGTGAATCCGATAACGATGAGAAAATAAGAGGAGGCTTTGTCAAAAATGAAGAAAGGAATAGCGCCGGACGAAGATGGAGTTGCGATAGAGTTGATAAGGGAAGGAGGAGAAGAATTGGAGAAAATTGCGGAGCTTTTTAATAAATGTTGGATGGAGGGTGTAGTTGTTTTGCCGATTTATAGGGGAAAAGGAGATACCGGAGAGGGTGGAAACTATAGAGGAATATCATTGTTGGATCATAAAGCAAAAGTGTGCGAAATGTTTTTAGAGAAAAGATTAAGAAAAGTGATAGAGATTTAGTTGGAAGAGGAACAATATGGGTTTGCTTTACAATATGGGTTTGCTTTACGAATTGTGTTGGAGAAGAGTTGATGGTTTAATAAAACAGCATATATAGCCTTCTTGGGCTTAAGAAACTCATTTTACTTAGTACCCAGAGGCAGACTTTGGAGGATGGAAGGTGTACGGAGTAATGGAAAGACTGAGGAGAGCAATGAAAAGCTTGTATAGCGTTTGTGAATGTAAAGTAAGAACTGGATGTAAAAATGAGAAATGGTTTGAGGTAGGGATGGGAGTAAGACAGGGCAGTGTCTTGTCTCCCCTACTCTTCATAGCTCACTTGGATATAGTGATCAGAAAGGATAAAGAAGAATTTGCGAGATCTGGTGGTGATATAAGTGGTGAGCGGACGAGACGATTGGCGGTTGTTGGAGTGGGAGAAAAAAGGGGGGTTTGCGTTTGAGAGGACTACTTCGCGAAAGATTATGCCAGAAATTTGAGGGAGGTTGGTTTAGAGATGAACACGGAAAAGACAGTGATAATGAGAGTTGGGGTGGGTAGAGAGGATGAGAAAGAAGTGGATATCATCATTGATGATGAAGATTGGAAATGTGGAATCAGTTTGTGTCACGTGTGGGAGTAAGTATAGATGTGTCGGAAATGGAGGCAAGAATGGGGGGAAAAGACGTTTATAAGAACAATGAAGCGTTGTATCCAATTATTGAAAGATCGAAGAGTGGTTGTTATGACCCTATGGAAGAGTGGAAAAAGATTTCATAGTGTTATGCATAGTGATAACTGTATTGCCGATACCACGGGATGATTCTCAAGGGATTCAGTAAACGATGAGAAGCACTTTAACAAAGCTCAGTATTACAAAATTAAAGGCTCTGATTGGAAGGCTGCTGAATATAAGCCTTTAAATGGGGTAATACGTTGAAGGATAGACTACGGTGCTGAAGAATTTAGGGTAGATATAAGGATATCGAGTAGATGTTATAGGAGATGGAGAAGATATTGTGAGTGTGTCGTATGGTAGAGAGTTGTCTTTGGTTCTTGTGAATAATTGCATTAGTAGTTATGTACTAAATAGTGACTTATGATATTATGATGAAGTAACTCCAATATAGAGAGTAACATATTATATTTTAGTGAGTAGGGTGATCAGACTTTTTATTAATCAATATTTTTATTTGTACTACTAGACTCGTATTTAACCTTAAATCACGCCTAATTTTAACCAAAACAACAAAATCACTA
>JABUQX010084986.1:0-15672 GCA_015478945.1 Trachelipus rathkii | reverse complement strand
TCATCCGAAGGCAATATCCAACACCCCGGGATTGAAGGTGATTGGGTATATGGATGTGTTTTATACTGTATGACTTATGTCTTAATCTGTTTATTTTCTTTTTAGGGATTTATACTTTTTGAGGTGTTTTTTTTATAGGTTTGACGAAGTGATTTTGGATTTTTGTGCAGTTAAAGGTATTTATTATTTTTTTATAAATGACTTCTATTGACAGAGTTTTAAGTATTTATGATGGGAATTTTGTGCAGTTGACAGCCGAAAATCTCTCAGCACCAAACCATTACAAAATGTTTCTGTTCAAACCAAAGATGTATTTCTAAAATGCAAACTGGCTTTTTTTAAAATGCTTTCCTTAGAATGTGAACCATTTTTACGAAAGTTCCAAACATCAGACCCACTTGGTCCATTTCTGTTCACAGATTTACAATGTCTTGTACTAAATATTATGGAAAGATTAAGTCCAGTAAAATGCCTGCTTCAACCAACAACTAAGCTTTTGCATTAGATTTACATGACAAAGACAATTTGCGTGATGTAAACGAAAGAAGTCAGATAAAAAATATCTCTAAAAGTCACTGAATGAAAGATGATCTCAAAATTTAAACCTGAATGCCAGACTGTAAAGCACTAAATGACAGAAAAGATATTAAAGATGTCCTCTGAAGTACAAGCCTGTCCAAGGGCTCATCATTGGGAAATATTGATGGTGATTGTCCTTTTAAGAGACTTGATGAGTTTTTTTCTGCTATAGTACCTGGGAATCAATGTTATGTGCGGAATTGTAAGTACTACAAATGATCGATATTTTCTGCATGGAAATAAGACAGTGGAAGTGAGGGTTTTCATTAAATAAAGTACCTTTAATGGCACCTGAAAGAACATAGTCTGATTTCTCAAAGAACAGTGCACAATGCTATAAGATCTCATGAAAGTATTCATAAAGTTCCTATCACTCAAAAAATGTTGACAAATGTAAGAGCTGCCCATAGGAGATATGAAGAACATCTCAAAGAGTCAAAACAGAACCAAAAAGAAGAGAATAAAAAGGTTGAAAAAAGAAAATTATCCATACAGATCAATAAACTTGAAGAGCAGAGAAAGATGTTAAAACTGAAAGCTTTGACAGAAGATGCTATAAAATCAAAAATTCAGATGCTTAAGAAGAAAAAGTTAACCTAAATCTCTCCATTTAGAACTTTTGTGATCACAGTGGACTTTATTCACCTAGGCTATTAATGAAAGCTTAATTTATTTTCTTTTGTATAAATAAAACTGTTTACTTTTTGAAAATAAAAAGGAGTACGGGACGCTATGGGGAAGGTATAGGCCGATTACTAAAAAAAAAAAAAATTTTTAAATTCATCCATGATGATGAACAATTTCTAAAGTAAATTTTCAACAATTTAATGTATGAACTGAGTAAATAGGCTCCAATAATGATTAATAGATATTTTATACGCCAAAAATAACGAAAACGCTGGCCAGGGAAAATTTGTGGGTTTGGTCAGGGAAAGTCAGGGAATTCAAATTCAAAATTTCAGTGTGAACCCTGATACTTGCACGCCTCCGATTGGCCACACTAATATCACTCACAGTCACTATATGTCACGAGACCCTCCTCCCATTTGCAAATTTTGCCGTCGCCACACCCCGCAATCTGTTCATCATATCTTCATTGATTGTTCCCATCTAGACCCTATTCGCTGTCGTTATTTTCTTACTTTACGGTCCATAACACCTTCTGAAAGATTATCCCATATCTTATCTGAATCTTTCCACTTCAGCAGTAACTCTATTTTCTTGTATCCCCAAGAAGTGAATATTCTTTATAACATTTGATTTTGTTATGTAATATTAGGACTATTAATAATGCAAGGATAAATTTTATTTAGTTTTTATTTATTTTGACTGACTGAATATTCATTTCACTACTCAAATCTTTCTTTGACATTTGAAACATATATATGATAGGGCCCTCCCATGGTGCTGCATTTTTCAGCCCAGTGTGGGCGCGTGGTTGGTCCTGTACACTGACTGAAAAAAAAAAATATATATATATATATATATATATATATATATATATATATATATATATATATATTATATATATATATATATATATATATATATATATATATTATATATATATATATATATATTATATATATATATATATATATACAAAATATATATATATATATATATATATATATATATATATATATATATATATATATATATATATATATATATATATATATATATATATATATATATATATATATATATATATATATTATACTAATAAATTATAGTCATAGATAAATTTACTTATTAAAGCACGAAAATATAAATGAAAATATAGATTTATTTTGGACTTTGTAGTATTGATGAATTTTCGATTGTACCTTAGCTTGTTCCAAGAAATTGAAGTTAATTGGGAGTTTATAAAAATATACTAAATGTTTGCTTATAAAGAAGAAAAATAATAATTTTCCCATTACTCATCTCATTTTTAGATTTGCATAAAATTTATTTTTAAAAATTAATTTTATCAATTTTAAGTAATTTTATATATAATGTTCTACCCTTTTTTTTTAGTACGTTGATACCTGTGTCCCAGATTTGGACCTCTTAATAATTGGAGGTTACTACGGTACGGGCCGACGAAGAGGCATAATTTCACACTTCTTGGTTGCAGTAGCTGAACCCGATCTTGAAAAGAGTAGGTTGCTTGCTTATTTAATATTTAGGGCAATTTTTCTTAGAGCCTTGTTCAAAAAGTTTAATAGAAAGAGAGCCGGTTGACTGGTTAATATATATATATATATATATATATATATATATATTTATATATATATATATGATATATATATATATATATATATATATATATATATATATATATATATATATATATATATATATATATATATATATATATATATATATATATATATATATATATATATATATATATATATATATATATATATATATATATATATATCTCTACCACTGAGTTTATGCTCTGTCATTTATTATGCCTTCGAAAGTAAGGTGGGGTTTTTAGGCTTAGTGGGGAAGAGTGTAAGGGTGAGAGTCCAGGTCAAATGTATTTCTTAATATTAGTTTCACAATGTGACCAAAACCTAGAATGGAATTCTTATTCTATATAGAATAAGATAGTACATTCAGTTATTAATGTTGGATTGCATATGTATATTATTTTTTGTTTTTGTATTATTTACTCTTTTGTTTTTATATGGGTAACTAAAACAGTATTTCCCTTTTCAGTATTCATTCTAATGAGTTCATGTTTAACATATTTTATATTTTGAACGCTTACCCAAGTATTTATGTAAGTTGATATAACAGTTAGTATATGAGGTCATAACCACATAACCACTGATGTACCTATGAATATTGGGACACTTCCATATACATATGATTAGAGTAATCACAGGTTAGTAGTTGATATTCTTTCACATTCTTGATTGTGGGTTAAAACATGCATGAAAGTACTCACCTCATTCCCTTGATTCCAGTTCTTACCCAAGATTTCCCATAGGATTTATCAAACCTTGATTACAGTGAATTTCCAAATCATCCTCCAACAAAACCCCTCCTCGACATACTGCTGATAGGGTAAGATCGTTTAATTTAATATAATAGTACCTTAATTTAATTCTTTAATCAATGGTCATAACTAAATAACTTCAATATTAACTTTCCAAAGCTAATTTTACCTATGTTTTATAGGGTTTTAATTTTTGGTCTAGGACTTTTGCACTACCAAGTGCCATTGAAACAACTTTTTAAAATAGGGTCTTGATCTTCACTCAAGACACTTCTTCTTGATCTTCACTCAAGACACTTCTTAACTGTTGGACTTATTGTAAAGTTAGGTCTTGATCTTCACTCAAGACACTTCTTAAACTCTTAAGTTTATACCTAGATTTAGTCAAATTCCCCTTCTCATTTTGACTAAGCCCCTCGTGTTTACATTGAGATTGTTCCACAATTCCATACATTTTTGTATCTGGAACCTTCTCAACCACATTCTAATAAAGTAATTATTTAATTATTTGCGGTTTTAGGTTTAAGGAATATTATAAGGCTACTAAGTAAATATACTCCATAAAACTACGAGAGTCCAATTGACTTCATATATTCTGGCTATCCCCTTACTTATCCCGGATAACTGGTGAATGTATTAACATTACCTCTACTACTTGTGAAAGTATATATGGATTAATAAATCTATCTTTAATGTTACCTCTACTACTTGTAAAAGTATATATGGATTAATAAATCTATCTTTTACTTCTTTTTCATTCTTCCCTTCTATTTCTCTACGTTATAAGTGATCTACCTTTAGCCACAGTTCAGGAGCATTTGGAACAAGCGGGTGGTCCCTTTTTCTTGTATCCTGACATTAGATTAAAGCCCGATTCGCTTTTCTACATATCTCCTCCAGGTAGATATTACTTACTTCTTCACTGTTTTATTATTTCGATAATACTAATTACTTTTTCATCTGGAGGTCAAGTGACCGTACTTATTCATGCCCTCGTCACTTGGTCTCCACCACATATATATATATATTATAAGTATATATATATTATATATATATATATATATGAAAATATATATATATATATATATATAGTATATATATATATATATATATATATATATATATATATATATATATATATATATATATATATATATATATATATATATATATATAAATATATATATATATATATATATATATATATATATATATATATATATATATATATATATATATATATATATATATATATATATATAGTATATATATATATATATATATATATATATATATATATATATATATATATATATATGCGAGTCCTAGAATTCTAATGGTTAAATTTAAGTTTGAAAAGGTCAAGGTATGTGTGGTTGTGACGTATGGTCCATCTGAGGGAAACGTTGAAGAGAGTACGATTTTTGGGATAATCTGAATGATGCTCTGGATGGGGTGAGTAGGAGCTTCAGATTGATAGTGCTGGGGGACCTGAATGGTTGGATAAGTGATCAAAAAGGGATGGTATAACAGGTGGTTTTGGGGTGTCGGAAAATAGGAATGGTAGGAAGGTGATTGATTTCTGTGAAGAGAGAGGTATGTGTGTAAGTAATACTTTCTTTAAACACAAGAGTATCCATAAGTATACTAGAGTTGGTGTAGGTAGAGATGGTATCGAAGTGAAAAGTATGATTGATTTTGTGTTGGTAAAGAAGGAGATGTTGAAGTATGTGTTGGATGTTAAATGGGAATATCAATAACCATAGGATCATTATATTGTTCTATGCAAATTAAGTTTGTGGGGGCTTGGATGGATTGGCTCCATAACTACTGATAGGAAGTAGGTAAAATTAAGAGTGAGAAGTTAAGTGAGCAAGACAATAAGGATAAGTATGTAAGAGCGCTCGCTAGTAAATCGGTTGAATGTGAACGAGTTGATACTGAACAAATCTGGGGCAAATGAATAGCTAAATTATTAGTAGTGCAAAGGGAAGTGGTGTGGATGCTAAAGAAGTAAGAATGTTAACAGCGAATGTTGGAATGAAGAGGTGATGAAAGCGGTTAAAGGTAAAAAAGAAGCGTGGTTGAATGTACTAAAAGCAAATGATGAAGTTTCAAAAGAAAGATGCTTGGAATTATATAAGGAGGAAAAAAGAAATACTAAAAGGTGCATACGTAGGAGAAAACAAGAGGTAAATGAACAGTTTGGAAGGAGGATGAATGAGGACATACAAGGGAATAGGAAGCTCTTCTGGAAGGAAGCGCGAAAGGTGAAGAATGAGAATAAAGGGAATCTGCTTAGAATAATGAATAGGGATGGTGCTTTTGTAACTGATGAAATGGATGTGAGGGGAGTGTGGAAAGAACACTTCGAAAATCTGCACAATATTAACAGTAATGATGAGGTGTTAGTATTACTACTATTGCTATTGCACCCCTCACCTATCCTTCGAGACAGCCCCACGTTGGGCGCCACAAATATGTAGCAGATTTACGTTAAATAAACCTACAAGAATCTGAAATTAAATGGTCGTGAGGCTGTCTTCCAGGATAACTGAAAGGAACATAAAAATGACAAACATACACCTTAAATTTATTACAAAAAAAATATACAATATCCCAATACCGATCTTACAAATAATTATGTTTAAATTATCCCCAATATGTATACACAATGACAAAGATTATTCCTGATATACAAATCTCACTTTACAACTCTACAAATTTAATTAGACTACAAGGTATCCCAATACCATTTACTACTAAAGTATACTACTACCAGTTGCGAGAATATACACGTTATTCCAATACCACTTATTACCGTACCTACCAATTCCACCACCAAGTATTACAGTATCCCATATACTATTTCTACAATCATATGAAATTTATAAAAAATTACAATAAACGATAAATTCAATAAAAGCAAATTAATTATAGAATATTCAACTGGTCACTTTTTAAATAGTTCAGTGTACCTTTAGAGTATAATTTACTAAAAACTCAAAATTGTTTATGGGGCCTTAAATTGTTTTTATGTTTTATTTTTACCCCTTACAGTACCACTTTATTTTTAAGTTTGTGTCTACTGAAATGTTCGAAATTAAATTTAAAGTTTTAATTTTTACCACTTAGGGTACCTCTACTTGATTTTCCACTTATAGTTCTACAATCAATTATGGGACCTACAATTTTGGTACCAACACTTTATTCTTTAGTTTTCCTGTTAATTTTTCTACCTTTGTAGTTTTCCAAAATATTTGTATACAATCGCTTTTATTTTCCTTTTATTATTTCTTTCGATTTTAATGTTTCAAGTCCGTTTTTTCCCTTTATAAGTTTCACGTTTATCTTTTATATCATCTTTTGAATTCTTTTGCCTTATTTCAACTTTAACTATATATTTTCAAAATTTGGTTTTCCAGTTGCTTTTAATTTATTTAAGTCTATTTCTTAAATTTTCCAGTCAAATTTTAGGTGCACAGCACCGTTGGCTTAATAGGTACCCACGTACCAGAATTTTCTTCCTCATACAAAAATACAGTCTCGACAAACGAAATCCTGCCGCATAAAACAACGATGAGAATCAGTCCACAAAAAAAACTGGAATGAAAAAAAATTAACAAATCCTAACAGGTCAAATAGAAAATAATAAGGTAAATAATAAATAAAGAAATCTTATCATCCTATCATGAATCCAAGTTTTAAATAAGTTATTAAAATCATAAATTAATCCGTAAGTAAATTACTATAAAATCGGAGTCAATCTTTAACGTTTCAACAATTTACAATAATCAATCATTTAAAATTTAAAATGCCCAAAAATTTCAGAATTTCAAGAGGACTATTAAATATTTTAAGTATAAATGTATAATAAAAAAAAATATAATACAAACAGAAAATAATATTAGTGTGGCTACCTGGCCAATCCAATGGTGTTGACCAGTTTTTTTGTTTTGAACATCTACTTTCTACTCAACAAAAATAGACCACTTCCGAAACCAGAAACTTCCTCTACTTTGCTGCTTCAAACCTTCAAAATAAATAAAATCTACTAAGACCAAGAAAAATTAAACATTAATGGAATAATTAGATGGTAAATAAGAAAATTTAACCCGTATCTAGAAGGATTACCCATACCATAGAAGGATTCCAAATCCACCAGAAAAGGATTCCAAATCCACCAAAAGTTGTTCTCAACACCAAATCACTACTCTCATTATAATCCATTAACCATCTAACGCAGTCCACTGTACTGTCAGTCATCCACAAAGCTCCTCTATTTTAAAAAATTATTTCAAGTTTTTTTTACGCATTTGAAATGAAAAATTAATTCGCTACAAGAAAGAATAATATATATATTGAAAAAAATCGATTAAGTAACAGTTCATTCTACAATCATTACACATTTATTTTCATTTCAGAGTGAAAGAGTGATGTGATTGCCGCGAAACTAAGGAAAGACCAAGGAAGAGAAGCTGAGGATAATACATCGTTTGGCGTCAGAGAAACACCCATCACTTCACCAGCAACACAATTTATCCCCCCTTCATTAAAACCATCTCATACATGACAAAATTAAAAAATACCCCCCAAAGAATATAAGATATACATATGGTATGGTACCTATGCAATATGATACAACAAACAAAAAAAAAAAAAAGAACTGCCACTATGGGCAGCTCACCACATCCCTCCCACCTAAGTTTGTATCATATTTAACCCAACAATCCTACCCATCTATAACGCCGTTGTCATCACCCATTCATACTCTTTTACAACTCCTCTACTCCTAGTAAACGGTTTCTCATATTCCTTCATTTGTTCACTGGGTTTATTCCCACCTTCCGCTCTTTCATCAGTCTCTCCTACTTCTACTTCATTCACACTTCCTTCCCCAGGTAAAAGCTCAGACATTTCTGCAATCTCTTTCTCAATCTCTCTCATCCTAGCATTCGTCTTTATAACATTCACTACTTCATCCAATTCCACACAAAATTTACTCAAATCATCCACTTCCATATGCACACTCCTATCTCTGATATTTCTCGAATCCGTCTAACCACACTCTCATTTTTTCAATCCAAGGAAACTTGCATAACAGTGTAAGTACTCTTCTCAAACTCTGGCTCGTTATTTCCCATATCCCACCGAAAACCCTGAAAAATACTCATCATTCTCATTATCTCGTTTAAATAAACAACACCCTTAATTTGCTAACATTACCCGATATTCCTCTTTTACGCTTCTTCTTTCGTATCTCTTCCACCAACACTAACTCTTTCCCCTTTAACCATAAATCATCCACTATATCCCCATTCTCATTCAAATCGTCCTCATTCACCAGAAACCTATATACGGGATGAATCGTAAGATAACCAGGAGGTTCCCTCCACACGGCCTCAATTGTACCTGATGGGCCCTAAACTCATTCATACTATCATTCTCACTTTCCAACACATAACTAACCCCATTAGACATAACCCTTTTCACAACATACGGTCCCTCAAACTTTTCTCTCATCTTACTCACGTTCAACCGCCCTTTCTCAATCACTTCCTTCAAAACCTTATCCCCTACCTTAAAACTGGCAAACTTTAGACTATACCCTTTCTCCAAACGTCCCTATCACCTTCAGTCAAACCCAAGCCTGGCTTCACAAACCTTCGAAATTCAATTCACATGACATACAGGAACATTGACCAGTTGCCTATGCACAGTCATATTTATCAAGGCCCACAACACTCTTTCCTAACCAATTAATCCCAATTCATTCTCTCTTCACTCATCATTTCGTAACATTTTCATCAAGTTCGAATTCGTCCTCTCTGCTAAACCCATTCGAACTCGCATATACGGCGTCGTCTCACATGTTCAATGCACCAATCACTCAAACATTTGCTCAACGCTGCCCTACAAACCTCCCGGTCCATTATCACTCACATTCGCTTTCGCGTTTTACATACACACATTGCAACAAAACTTCCCTTACCACCCTAGCCACATTCATACTAGTCTTATTCTTTACCGGCACAGCATACGCAAATTTACTTTTGTGATCCACCATCACCACCATTCCTACATACCCACTCGCAGTCACTGGCAAAGAAACACAATCGATCACTACTAACTCAAAAGGTTCATTCACATCCATTCGTAACACAGGGGGTTTCGCATACATTCTCTGATACTTTCCTTTCTGACATTCCTCACAAGTAGTTGCAACATCATTCACTATTTTCCTTAACCAAGGATTAAACACTCTCTCTTTCATACATTCCCACAATTTAAACTTCCCCATGTGGCCATACCTACGGTGGATCACTAACGCCATCCCTACCGTTCCAACCACAGAAAACACCGGTACATACAAATCCTCTTCTCTTACTTTCCGAATATAATACACCACATTAGTACACACAACAAACCTTTTCGCAAATACCCTAAAATCTTCTATCAACTGGTCCCACCTACACACTTCCTTACCCAATAAAATACATTTTCTCAACTCACAGACCATAGGACATTCCTCTTGCATTACCTCGATATCTTTCATGCTTAACAATTCTTCATCCCCCACACCAACTCTCACCATGCCAACAAAATCAACAACACACACATTCTCCTTCTGCATTCTAACAATCTCACGACTTCCTTTCAACAACCTTTCATTCCCTACATCTACGGACAACCTATTCACCCTCAAAAAGTCGATCCCAAACAAAAAACAATACGGCATTCGCTCCTCGTCCAGTACAACAAACCTATGTTCCACTTCCCCTAGCGTTCCTATTTCTACCTTAAACAAAACCTCTTCAAAAGCAACAAAATCACCTGACCCAATCCCTTTGATCTTCACATTTGTACTCCTCCTCTCTATCTGCCACGTTACTTGCTCAATTTCTCGTACCACAGATGCATTCACTAAAGAAATCTGAGCCCCAGTATCAATCAGTCCACAAAATACTCTCCCATTCATCTGCACTTTCACCTCCATTCTTCCACTTATCCCATGATCGCAATACATGATCTCTTCGATTTCCCCTGGACAAATCATTTTCACATCCTCATCACCCTCAAACAAACACTCCTCCAACTCTGATTCCAAAACATACTTCCTATCATAACTCTTTTTCTCGATTACCCAATTATAGTGTACCCCACTCAAACACTGTAAATGAAGCTCACCCACTTTTGCACCACTTACACCCTCACTCCTATACAAAACTGGTCTCTCTCCACCATAATGCACACATACAACTATCTTAAATAACTTGCTCGCAACAATCAACACCTCTTGCAACGGACTCACACCCACAGTACACATAGCCTTTAACTCCTTCACATACTGTCTCACCTTCCTAATCCCTATCTGCTCAGGTTTCTTACACACCTCAGTCATAACTTCCCTCCGCAATTCTTCTATACTCTCAGGTACTCTCGAAACCAACCTATCCCTAGCTAAGTCCTGTAACCCATACAACACACTTTCAAACATAGAATCACCCCCACCCTGACTTTCTTTTCCCTTCATCAATCCCTTAGGCAAATATTCCGGGTCTATCACTACCTTTTCACTCATACTCTCACTCCCAGGCATTCTCGACATCAAATCAGCAATCTCATTCCTTTCACCCGGCACATACTCAACCACATAATCAAAATCACTCAAATCTTCCAAAGTCCTTGCAAGCCGACTATCAACTATCCTCATTCTCTGCAAATACACCAAGGGTTGGTGATCCGTTCGCACAATGAACTTAATTCCATACAAAAACGGACGCAGCGACTTCAAACAAAACCTCAAAGCAGCCAACTCTCTTTCAATCGTAGAATACTTTCGCTCTGTCATACTAAACGCTTTCGAAACATAAGCAATCACTCGTTTTCTTTCTATCCCATCAATCACTTGTTCTTGCATCAAACAACCCCCCATACAATACCCACTTGCATCCGTATAAACTTCCAAAGGTTTTGCATTCTCACTATAATCCGGATAAGCCAGCTCTACATCCTTCGCAACTTCAGCTTTCAACTTTTCAAACGCTTCATTCATTCTATCATTCCACTTCACAATCGTACTCTTCTTTTTCCCAGTCCATTCAGTCAAAGGTTTCATCACTCCCGAACAATCTTTCATAAATTTCCTTCCAAACTCTACCAAACCCAAAAATCCTCTCAACTCTCTAACATTCCTCGGCTTAGGAAACTGCCGAACTTTCTCTATAAACTTTTCAGCCTTTTTCAAACCTGTTGCACTCACCTTATGTCCCAAGAATTCAACCTCATCCGCAAACCACTCACACTTCTCAACTTTCACTTTTATCCCTATCTCCTCTAACTTTTTCAACACATCATTCACTAACTTCAAATGCTCAGAGAAAGATTCATTCATCACTAGTATGTCATCTATGAACACCATCACATTCTTACTGGGAAAATCATTCATGACCACATTCATCGCCCTCTGAAACGCCGCTGGAGCATTGGCTAACCCAAAGCTCAAATTCCTAAACTGATAATGCCGCTTTGCAGTCGAAAAGGCAGTCACACACCTACTATCCTCTTCCACTGGCATCTGATAATACCCACGCACCAGATCCATTTTCGTAAAAACTTTCATCCCATACATACTATACACGCATTCTGAAACTACACACATAGGAAACCTATCTTTACAGTCTTTTCATTCACCTTACGATAATCAATACACAACCTCAAACGTCCATCAGGTTTTCGCACAGGCACAATCGGACTATTCCAAGGACTCTCACTCTCTTCTAATACACCTATTCGCTCTAACTCTTCACACTGCTCTTCAATCTCATTCGCAACGGGGGGAGGAAAGTGCCGAGGACGCTGATATATTGGGGTGTCATCCGCTAACACTATGCGAAACGCAGGCAATTTCGCATCCCCAAAATCCTCATCGCCCTGGCTCAGCGCTTTTCTTCTTTCCCATAACATTCGTAAAACCTTTTGTCTCCTCACTTCATTCAACCCTTCAGGTAATTTTACTTTATCAACCATTTCATCATACACCCAATCCTTTTTCTTTTCAATATCACCAGCAAACACACAGCATTCATTCTCTCTCGAATTCTCTAATACAAAAACAGAATACAAACTACCAACTACATCACCAACCCTTATACCTCTCACTCTCTTCTTTTTCACATCAGGCACCTTCTGCATACATACCCTAGGATTATTCAAATCTATTATACCATCAAATACATGTGCAACCCTTTTCACCCTATACCTCGCATCATAACCATCCACCAGAAACATGCTATTCTGGTTTTCATCCACACCCACATTCGTATTCCAACCTACTTTCACACTTACCACTTTATCCGTCTTCAAGGACCTATCCTCTAAAGCAAAAACTTCCACGCCTTTAACCAGTTTCACATCTACCTTCCCTAAATCATTCACATACATCTGACATGTTCCATCCTTATTCACCTTCTTCTCTATCATCCTTCGATCAGGATGAATAACTATCCCATTTGCACTCAAAAACTTATACCCCAATAACACATCATACTTTTCGTTCCTACTATCAATCACATAAAACTCACTCTCCTCCATGCCTATTCCTCCTATCTTAACGCTCTCTCTAAATTTAACTTCCACCGGTACCAACACATTACTGATTCCTTTAATATGACCCCTACCGACTTCTTTCTGATCTTCCCTTATATTCATCCTATCATATGCTCCTTTATACACAACACTAACCATACACCCAGTATCAATCAAAGCACGAACCTCAATACCTCCACAATAAACCTTAATACTCATACATTCATTCACAGGACCAACTGAAAACACATCGACACTTACATCCCCTATCTGTGACAACCTAATCTCACCTGAGGGCTCACCAGTTGCAACCCTCAAGGCAACCCGTTTCCCGAATTGTTAATTCTTACCTGATTTTGTACAGTGTTCACCCCTACCTCACTCACATTTACATTCCTATTCAGTCCAACAGCCTGACCACTAACCGGTTGAACCGGACCACTAACACCAGTACCAAGACCTAGCACACCAGGATTAAGCCTGACCTACCCCTCCTGGTTGTCTCACACTCCAACACATTCCAGCCACATGCCCTATTTTCCCACATTTCGTACAAGTATTTCTAGGGGACCTACACATCCTAGAAAAATGCCCCTCGATACCACAGTTCCCACATACCGGTTGCCTCGCTCTTACTCCCTGTGGACAATCACGCACCCAATGATCCACACCTCCGCATCTCCTACACCCAGCCCTTTGCGGGTCCGTACAGTTCATGGCCAAATGACCCACTTGCCCACAGCTAAAACAAGCACCAGTTGCCCATCTACATTCTGATATCATATGGCCCATCTTCCCACAACGAAAACACTTCACATCCCTATTTGCACTCACATTTTCTTGGTTTCCACGACCTCTAATCCCTTGACCCTGATTATACCCTTGACCTTGGTTATAGCCGCCATCGTTCCCTCTCGCATTCACATTTCCACCAACTTGACGACCAGCAAAATTACCCACACCTCCTGCATTCACCTGTCTTTCATCACCTCCAAACCCATAAAAATCCTCCAGAAATTTCACCATTACTTCGTAGGGGTTTGCTTTCAAGGCGTCTCTATAAGATCTATACTGAGGGGGTGGTGAAGCCCTTTCATTCGCCGCAAACCTTTCCCTACCACTGTACACCTCACGTCGTTCATTCTCCTCTCGCTCGCCTTCAAACTCCCTATCTTCTACAATTTCCAAAACATCTTCCCAAGTCAATCGTTCTCCCGCCCATCTCATTTTCTCTTTCCTTCGCAAATTCACATATTCTGCCACCGAGGTCGGAACCGTCTCCAAAAACTTCTTCAACAATCTCTTATTCCCGTCCACATCATCATCCCCAAACTTCTTTCTCGCCAAGGTTTCCAATCGATGCGCATACATATCAATCCTTTCACTCTTTCCACGCCTAGCTTTATCAAAATCATTCACCTTTCTATACTTTACTCCCCCTTTCACTCTCACAACCTGGTCCATTATCCTCTGTTTTACCACTTCATACTTTGGTTCACCCACACTAACAGCCTTATAAAATTCCAACATTCGCCCCTCTAAAAATTCGCCCAACTCTTTCACCCAAAACACCTTATTCTCATCAAACTTCTCCCGACAATAACCCTCATATTCCCTAAAGAACTCCTCAACCTCTTTCGTCCCATACACATTAAACTTATTAATTTTTGGAATATCCCGAATTAGCACACTCCTTTTAACTCTATGCTCAGATTCAGAACCAGATCCCGTCTCATTCCCCTCAAACACATTCACTTCACCTTCCGAACTACTATATAATGAGTCTATACTCTTACTTTTCATTCTTCTTTCATGCCTCCTGTTCTTAGAAGTCTTCTTCTTCTTCTTTTTATCCTTTTTCTCATTCTTCCCATTCTTCTCATTTTTCTCAATCTTCCCATTTTTCCCATTCAACACCTTGTTTACATCCTTCTCTCCATCCCCATCCCCTTCATCCTCAGTCACATCACTTAACTCATCATCCTTGTACATCACTTTTTCATCATCTTTGGTCTTCACTCTCTCGTCCTTCTTTTCCACTTTCCCATTCCTCTTTACATTTACTACCTTTGGAGTAGAGGTCACCCTTTGTTGGGTTCCATTCATTCCGTTCCCTCCAATCCCATCAGCAAACCTTTTATTCATCATTTCCTCAATTTTTGCAGCCATTTTCTCTTCCATTTCTCTCTCCATTCGTTTTTCTCATCTCTTTCATTTCCCTCGTTAAATCTCTATTTCTTCTCAATCAATTTCTTCATCTCCTTCCTTTCTTGCGCAAAGCCTCCCTATACCTTTTCTAACTCCAACCCGGCATTTCCTTCAATCGTGGCCATCTCTTCACACTGCTACTTTATACTACTTTACTTTCTACTTAATTACTACTTTACACTAAGTTACACTACTATTATACTATTGCTATTGCACCCCTCACCTATCCCTCGAGACAGCCCCGTTGGCGCCACAAATATGTAGCAGATTTACCTTAAATAAACCTACAAAATCTG